>BPLR01013271.1:0-57385 GCA_021605095.1 Caerostris extrusa | reverse complement strand
TGTCTCTGATAAGTGCAAATTTGATTTTCCCACTTAGTGAACAATAAATAATAAAAGGTTTATTATTTTATAACAATTGATTTTTATCCATCAAGTGGATTACAATTTAAAAAACCAATTTATTTATAAAGTACCAAATATTATAAATTTAATTTATAAAGTGGAGACCAATTTATTTTATCCATTTTTCAATGTTATAATAAAAATTGCTATACGTAAAACGGTGTACATTTATTCAGGTATACATTAAGAACAAAGTATATTATATTTGTACCAATTTGTAAATAAACAGGAAAAGAAAACATATAAATTCCTAATAAATATAAATATTATGAACATTACGAATTTGAGACACCTACGTATATTATTATTGGATAAATAGTTAAAAGGGGTTCTAGGATGTATTTATAAACAAACTGCCCCTTATTTAATTCTAGTAGACTTGTTTAGTAACAGTGAAACAAGTTTTTGCTGCCCTACGCCTTATAAATTAGCACTTAAATGTACTTCCTCCATTGCCTATCTCCACGCTAACGTCTTTACCACAGAGAAAATCAGATTAAGAGACTTGTACCGTGATTCCGGACAGTTTACTTTCTTTAAACACCCGGCTGTAATGTGGTTTTTGCTGTAACATCTTCCATAATTTATTTAAAAGGAGAGTGGCTGTTCTAATGTCCAATCCGATCAGCAGACCGTCTTGCTCTAATCCCTGGCTGCTCGTTGCGCATTTAAAGGCAGCTGCTTGAAACTGTCTTCTGCTACTCGACAGAAGGTTTAGAGAGACTGCTCTGGTGCCACGAACAAAAGTGGAGCAGGTCGACTCAGAGGAGGACCTCGGCTTTCTCTTATGTGGTGAAAGGTACAGCACAAGGAGTCAGACACGATGTTTAAAGACTCACGACATTTTATAGGCTTAGGAGTGGTATAAGAAAGTAGTACTTCTTTTAACGGTATAGTTCTTATGAATCCTGTCTTATTAGTATTTAATCACAATTGAATTTGAGTGTTGTCAATTAAGATAATTTGATTAATAAAAGAACTATTTATTACTTAAGAAGTCATTGCAGGTGTAACATTTCATTCTATTATTAAGCAAAGGGGGTTAGGATTCGCTAATGGTAAGAAAATCTAAACAAAGATTTGTAATATCATCTTAATAGTTTAGCATTGAATAATTATAAAAACCCATTGCTATTGCCCATTGCTATTGTTATTGTTATATAACAAAAAAATTGATAATATTATAAAAATAGTTATTTAACATTGGTATTAGAGAGATTTTGCATACATGCCAGGTATTAATTTTTTTCTTTTCTTTACCGTATCGTCCATTCTATTTTTTTTCAACAACTGCAAAAACTCTTTTTCCAGCTCCTTGGTAAATCGAGAAATTCCGACGAGCACATACACAATGGCTTGATACAGATGATGATGAAAAAGTGAAAGCTTGCAGTTTCTGTTATGCAAAAATTTGGAGAGTTTTCCCATAGTGAACAATAAATAATAAAAAGTTTATTATTTATAACAATTGATTTTATCCATCAAGTGGATTAAATTTAAAAAACCAATTTATTTATAAAGTACCAAATATTATAAAATTTAATTTATAAAAAGGAGACCAATTTATTTTATCCATTTTTCAATGTTATAATAAAAATTGTTATACTAAAACGGTGTACATTTATTCAGGTAACATTAAGAACAGTATATTGTATTTTTACCAATTTGTAAATTCAACATTAAAAAAAACATATCTATCGCTAATATATATCAGTATTATGAATATTATGAATTTGAGACACATACATATATTATTTTATGGTAAATAGTTCAAAAGTGTTTCTAGATATATTTAAAAAACAAACTATCTCTCATTTAATTCAGTAGATTAGTTTTAGTAACAGCGGAACTTTTTGCTGCCTACACCTTATAAATTAGCACTTAAATCCACTTTCTCCATTGCCTATCTCCACGCTAATCTTTACCAAAGAGAAAATCCGATTAAGAACCTGTACTGTGATTCTGGACAGTTTGTTTTTCTTTAAGCATCCAGCTGATTTGTTGTAACATCTTCCATAATTTATTTAAAAGGAGAGTAGTCGTTCTAATGTCCAATCCGATTAGCAGACCGTCTTCTCTAATTTCTGTCTGCTCGTTGCGCATTTTAAGGCAGCTGCTGGAAAACTGCTCTCTGCTACTCGATAAGAAGGTTTAGAGAGACTGCTCTGGTGCCACGAACAAAAGAATTAGACACCTCGACTCAAAGGACCTCTTCGGCTTTCTCTTATGTGGTGAAGGTACAGTCGAAACGACACTTTGTTTAAAGACTTACGACATTTATAGGCTTAGAGGTGGATAAGGAAGTAATAGTACTTCTTTTAATGGTATTATTCTTAACAGATCCTGCCTTATTAATGTTAATCACAATTGAATTGGGTGTTGTTAATTAAGATAATCTGATTATTAAAGAACTATTTAATTTTTAAGAAATCATTGTATTTAACATTTCGTTCTATTGATTAAAAAAAGTTAGATCGGGTTAAAAAAATCAAGACAAATATCTTTAATATCGTCTTAATAGTTTAGCATTGGAATAATTATAAAACATATTACTATTGTTATATAACAAAATAATTGTTAATAATACAAAAATATTGTTATTCAATATTGCTATTAGAGAGTTTTTGCATGCTTTTCAGGTGTTTTTTTTTTTTTTTTTATCGCCTCATTCTTTCTGTTTTTCGGACATGCAAAATTTTTTTTTTTAAAACTTTCTTAAAAACTCTTTAGCAGATCGATGACTTTTGACGAAGAGCATGCGCAATTGCATCCAAAAATGATAACAAAACAGTGGAAAGCTTGTAGTTTCCATTACGCAAAATTGGTGAATTTTCCCGTAATAAATAGTAAATAATAACATCCCTTATTTATAACAATTTTTTTATCCATACAATGAATTCAGAGAAACAAACGAATTTTAATGTTATAATAAAAAATTATTGCACGTAAAATGTGTACATATATTAAGACACATTAAAAATATCACATTTATTGCCTCAGAAAGTAAATAATAGTGAAAAGAAACGTATAGATTTCTAATATATAAGAATATTATGAACATTTCTAATTTTTGAAACAGACATATAATATTTTTATTGGCTAAATAGCTGAAAAGGGGTTCTATATATACTTATAAAGCAAACTGTGCCCACATTTAATTCAGTATACTAGTTTAAGTAATCGTGCATAACTTTTTGCTGCTTATGCTTTATAAATTAGCACTTAAATCCACTTCCTCCATTGCATATCTCCACGCTAATGTCTTTACCACTGAGAAAAATCCGATTAAGAACTTGTACAGTGATTCTGGGCAGTTTATTTTCTTTAAACACCCAGCTGTAATGCGATTTGTTATAACATCTCCCATTATTTATTTAAAAGAAGAGTAGTCGTTCTAATGTCCAATCCGATTAGCAGACTGTCTGCTCTAATCTCTGGCCGACTCGTTGCGTATTTGAAGGCAGTTGCTGAAAACTGCTTGCTGCTGCTAGATAAGAAGGTTTAGACATTGCTCTGGTGCTACGAACAACAGAATTAGACAGCTCGACTCAGAGGACCTCTTTTCTCTTATGTGGTGAAATTACTGCCGAAACGAGATTTTGCTTAAAGTCTTACGACATTTATAAGCTTAAAAGGGGATAAGAATGCAATAGTACTTCTTTTAACGGTATAGTTCTTAACAGATCCTGTCTTATTAGTGTTAATAACAATTGAATTTGGGGTTGTTAATAAAGATAATTTGAGTATTAAAATATTATGTAGCACTTAAGAGATCATTGTATATAATAGTTCGTTCTATTGAATATAAATCCTTTTTACTTTTTTTATAGTTCTTTATATTGAATATATCCTTTTTTTCCTTTTTAAAGTTCTTAATATTGAATATAAATCCGTTTTTTAAAGTTCTTTATATTGAATATAAATCCGTTTTTTAAAGTAATTTATATTGAATATAAATCCCTTTTCCTTTTTTTTTTTTATAGTTTTTAAAGTAATTTATATTGAATATACTGAAAAATCCCTTTTTTTTATAGTTCTTTATATTGAATATAAATCACTTTTTATAAGTATAAGAAGCAATTATATAAAATCGTTTCTTCTAGATTTCAAGTCTTTTATGATTTGAGAAAAAACCTCAATTTGCCTTCCAAAATTCTTACCACCGTTCAGATTTACAGTCATCTTACTTTAAAAGATATTTATCTTTATGTACAGATAACATCTCTTCATTTGATATATTAATTATAAACAAATTAAAAAAGATCTGATGCAACATATCAAGAATAAATTACCTTTTAAGTTATTGTATTTCTGAGTTAATACGTACGTCATTCAGTTTAGCTTACTATCATTGTTTAGACGAATGAGAATTCAATACATTTTGAAAATCGATCTTGTTGATCTTTACCTTAGTGGTTAACTAAGATTTATTCTTACATTTGCTATATCTAGAATATATTGCTATATTTTTTGAAAATTGAACATATAAGTAAGGATTCACCATGCATTCCTACAAAACGATACAATCTTGTTAATAGATCCTTCTTTCAAGGACGGGTTGATCATTACTTTAGACTTTGGACTTTTTGCAAGGTTTTTTCCTTGCCCTTTGGACTTTGGAACCGATAACGGGTAACGGTGTAACAGAGAAGGGAGTGCGCAGTGAAGGGTTCCATACAGTATGGAGGGTACAAATACTCTTAAACGAAAATGCTTTTAAGATGATTTTTAAATATTTGTTATATAATTGTGCTTCGTATATTATGTGTTGCAGTTGTGCAGTGCTGCTTTAGCAAATTTGAATAAGTATGGCATCTAAACATCGCGTAATTATTTTAAGAAATAATCTCATTGTTATCCATGAACAACACTGAATCAAGACCATACACCTATCCGGACCTAGCTTTTACTATATTTATTCCATTTTTGTTTTAACGAAGCAGATACTAGAATTAAGAGAAGCATAATGCATGCATTGTGTCTTCATTAGGAATACAAAACGTATTCTTTTATCTGTTGTTTAGCTACGACTGCACAACGCTAACTAATTAATACATTAGTAGCTTCCAATTTTAATTAGCAATATGGAAAAATTCCCTGAATCATTAAAATCTTTAGGCGTTGCAATTAAGAACGTTATTTTTCTTGTCAAAATTATCTTCTTCACTCTTTATTCTGTTCAAAGATAAGTGCATGGCTTATTCATGCATTTCCCGAGAAAATACTAATATATTTCCTTTGTTTAGATGATTTAAATCTGTGCTTTGTAGAACTTGCATCTTTAGGGGATGTCAACAGTCAACTTCAAAATTAAAATTTCAACATCTTGAATATTAATTCTCCTGGTAGCATAGTACATCTCATTAATAAAATTTGAAGTATAATTCAATTTTCTCTCTGTACATTTGGAATGAGATTGGAAATACATTTGGCAATACACAACCAAACATTCGGTTTCGGTTTCACGATTATTTTTAGAATTTTTTGATTTCGAATAATTTGATTTGCTGCCGCGAAAAATTTCGTCTAATTCAGATTTTTCAAATGCTTTATTGTAAATTTAATTTCCTAATCCTTTTATTTTTTAACAGAAACTAATGTAATGATACATTTCTTTTGTAACTTCAACAACGAAATTTAGAAAACTAATAATTGAATATTAAACAAAGTAAAACAGACTTTATGTATATACTGAATTAAAAGAAAAAAAGTAAAACCTCCTTGGACTTTGCACGTTCGTTCAAAATCGGGTTGATTCTTACGTTAGATTTTGGATTTTTGCAAATTTTTTTTTTTTTTGCCTTTTAGACTTTGGAACTGATAATGGGAGAGGGAGGAGGGTGTAGAGTCGATTGAAGAGTTCCAGGCAGTGCGGAGGATAGAAAGACCCTTAAATGAGCATGCTTTTAAGATGATTTTGTAAATATTTGTTTTAAAATTTTACTTTGTGTGTTACGAGCTGCAGTTGAGCAGTGCTGCCTTAGAAAATTTTAATAATATGGCAGCTAAACATCGCGTAATTATTGTAAGAAATAATCTAATTTGTATCCATGAGCAACACTGACAAGACTACACGCCTATCTGGAGCTAACCTTTACTATATTTATTCCATTTTTGTTTTAACTAAGCAGATACTAGAATTAAGAGAAGCATAATGCATGCATTGTGTCTTCATTAGCAAGACAAAAAGCATTCTTTTATCTTTTGTTTAGCTATGACTGTACTACGTGAACTACCTAATACGTTAGTAGCTTCCAATTTTAATTAGTAATATGGAAAAATTCCCTGAATCACTAAAATCTTTTGGTGTTGCAATTAAGAGCATTATTTTTCTTGGCAAAATTATCTTTCCTTTTTGTTCTGTTCGAAAGATAAGTGCATGGTTTATTCATACATTTTCCTGAGAAAATACAAATATATTTCCTTTGTTTAGATCATTTAAATCTGTGCCTTGTAGAACTTGCATCTTTAGGGATGTCAACAGCCAACTTCAAAATTAAATTTTCAGCATCTTGAATATTAATTCTTCTGGAAGCATAGTACATCTCATTAATAAAATTCAAAGCATAATTCAATTTTCTCTCTCTGTACATTCGGAATGAGATTGTTGGTGTATTGTCGAACGTGTTTCGAAACATTCGGTTTGGGTTTCGCGTTTATTCTTAGAAATCTTTTGATTTCGAATAATTTGATTTGATGCCACGAAAAATTTCTTCTGGTTCAGATTTTTCAAAAACTTTATTGTAAATTTCATTTCCCTCTCTATTTTTTCAACAGAAAGTAATGCATCATTACATTTTCTGTAAATTTAAAAACCTTTTAACTAATTGAATATTATACAAAGTAAAACAGACTTTTATGTATATACTGAATTAAAAGAAAAATGTAAAACCTCATTATATGTTTTGGCTTGTTGTATAAAAATGCATGGATCATTTTAGATTTAGTTCTGAATTTCAGTATTTAAGATACATCTATTTATTTCAAAATCTATGAAATGTTATATTATTGTAAAAGTTATAAAAAGAAGTTCTATGAATTTAAATAAATAAAATAGGAATCAGTTTGACTAATACACTACAACTACTACTGCTTTCCACTTTGGGCTTTCCTTATTTTAAGGCTGTCATGAACGCTCTAGCCTTTTTTTGCCTAATCTTTTAATACTTTTCGTATTTAATTTGATCAGTATAATTTTTATTAGTTTTATATAAAAATATTTTTAAAAATCATTAAGAATATTATACTAAAAAATTATTTCTTCAATTTGTTTTTCTTATTTTCAATATCTAGATTAAATAAAATATTACCAATGAAAACAATTTATATGTTTGCTGTTGTTTCTTATCCCACTTGGCTGGCCAAGCCCAGCCCATGATTGAAGGGAAGGAAGCAGCTTCTGTTGTGATGGAGCACCCATAGGTAGAAGTCTGACTTTGGCTCCGTGACGCTCTTACAGTCATAGGAGACCGGGACCTACGGTTTAAAGTGGATTCGAACCACTACAAACATCCATGGCACCGCCGGGATTCGAACCCGAAACCTGTGGCACCGAGCGCCAGACACTCGGCCATTCAGGTCCCAAATTTGTGAATGCCAACGACACGCGGTGTTCCCAGGTGGTCACCCACCCAAGTACTGACCGCGCCCAATGATGCTTGACTTCGGTGATCTAACGAGAACCGGTATATTCAGGGCATGGCATGGCCGTTGGCCTACAATTTATATACATCTTATTTATATAGTGAAAACTCTGTTTTAGGAAATTAATTTCTAAAACATAATACAATATTTCTTCTGGAACTACAACCTTAAGTAAGTCAAAAGACTGGGAAATAAATGTTGGTGGTGAAAGAATCAGTGAATCAGAACATTTATTAATCATAAAACAGAGTAACTACGAAATTCATGATAATTTCGAAATTCACAGTGATTATAATTAATGCGTATTGAAATTTCTCCATATTTTTATTTTTATTTTTTTAATGATTAAGTATAATTTAATTCAATCTATTACATCGTTCAATTTTGAAAGTGATGAAGAAAATATGGAAAAATTATGTCAAACTATCTTTTTTTAAAAAAAGACAGATACTACTGTTAATAAAGCGACTGTTAATAAAGTTTGTATTTATTTTACAATTTTTAAGATTTTGTTATTAAAAATCTAAATTTTGAAATAAAGGCATTCGATATTAAGCAGCAACTAAAAGTATTAAAGAACTTTTGATTGAATAAAAATTGTACAATTGAAAGTGTTTCGTACAGCGCATTATAAATTTGTACACCTTTTTTTTTAATTCCGTTTTCTAAAAATATTACATATAAAATGATTTAATATAAAAGTAATTATAATTTGAAAAAATTTAATACATTATTAATAATACAGGGTGGTTATAATTAAAGGGACCCTATTCAAACCCCTCTTTCTGCCTATCAGATTTTCATGAAACTTTTTCATACATTATATGGACAACAGGGAAAAAATTTCTACAATAAAAAATAGTGTAAATTTTGACCCCCAGAGGGAATTTTTCAAAAATTCCTTATGCAAATCAGTCAATCTTATAAAGAGACTTGTAGCCAGAACCTGAAAATAATTCTGCTTACCTTTGTTCATCGTTAATCATGCTCTTACAGAAGAAATATTGAGCTTTATTGGTAAATCCATTTTGAACGGCAGCAATAGCTTAGCTGCACTGAGTAAATACCGTCGTTTAAAGTGATTGCGAAAAGGGTGCATGTCGAAGAATGGTTTGAAGAAGATGATTATGAAATTTGAAGAGACAGGCCAAGTCAAAGAACTTTTTTTGTGCCAATTTTGGCGAGAATCGTATAATATCCAGAGCTTTTCTGAAGTTCCCCCCTTTCAGACTACTTAAATTCCTGTGATTTCTGGTTGCGCATATTCGTAAAAGATCGTATTT
This sequence comes from Caerostris extrusa, assembly GCA_021605095.1. NCBI lineage: Eukaryota > Metazoa > Arthropoda > Arachnida > Araneae > Araneidae > Caerostris > Caerostris extrusa. The sequence continues at coordinate 48,395 of BPLR01013271.1, read as the reverse complement.
ATGGAAGAGGAATTAGAATTTTAATTGAGTTGAAATTCAGCGTTGCACGCCATGTTGCTAAAATCCCTGGAGAGTTTCTTCACGTTACCATTGAACATGCTATAATGCACTTTCAACGCGTAATTGATGTCAATGGAGCACACGTTGAGCACATTCTGCACTTAAATAAATTTAATGATTCTGACAGCTTTTTTTGTCCTTCTTTAGGCGCCACAATTCCTCCTGGTAGTCAAAATTTCAGCAATTTTTTATTGCAGAAATCTTTTCCCACGGTCCATATAACGTATATACTAAGTTTGATCAAAAATCCCATAGACGGAACGGGTTCTAGAGAGGTCTGAATAAGGTCATTTTAATTATAACCACCCTATATAAAAATATAAAATAATAATTAACAGATTATTTTCAAGTATCAAACATCTATATAATAAACTTTATTTTATATAATTTTATTATTTCATCAAAAATTTAAATTTTCAAATTATTAAACAGAATTTTTATAGAGCAATAATTAAAAACAAAAAAACATAAATTTTTTTTTTTTTTTTTATAAATATTAACATATTCGCAGTGGATATTTTGCGACGTAAACAAAGGTCGAAACTGTCCAATGCATCTCATAACCGGGTCTCGCGCTAAACTATTCATTTAAGCAGCCGCTCTCAATCGCAGGTGTTCAACTCAGCGTTTAATTAAGGCAGCTGCAGCATTAACAGGCTCGTGATTTTCACGCTGTTTGATGAGAGCATCGATAACCGGCTGCTTTATTTTGGACGATAGTCTACGAAAGCAGAGGGAATATATCGATGCAATGACTCGATTGTTTAATGTATATTAGACATTTGCTCTCTGTATAACTGTATCTGCATAAAATGACTAAATTTGATGGAAATTGAAATTTTTAACTATATCATAACAATCAAGGATAATGTTTTTGAATAATGGTTTTCAAAAATTCGTACATAATGTGTTAAATTAAAAATAATTGCATTGATATTTTTTAAACCATTATATAAATGCGAATCAATGTATATATTACTCAAAACTCTTTGTTATCATGTGTAAACATGATGTTGTCCTGGTTAGGGGTCTATGACGTTATCCGAAAATGTGGGCCAAGCAAATAAAGCTCCATTACAAATTTTGGCGGAAAATAGTACTTTGGACACCTTATCTCTTGAAATGCTTTATGAATAACGATAGTGTTAAGAAATTTTCTGGAACATTTGGCTTTTGTTTAAAAGTGTTTTTATAGTATGGATATGAATCACTTTCAATGTTTTGAGTTGGGATATTGGAACGATAGTCTACGAAAAGCAGAGGGAGTATATCGATGCAATGACCCGATTGTTTAACGTATATTAGGCATTTGCTCTCTGCATATTTAACTGAATCTGCATAAAATGACGAAATTGATGGAAATTGAAATTTTTAACTATATCATAACGCTTAAGGATAATGTTTTTCAATAATGGTTTTCAAAAATTCTTACATAATGGGTTAAATCAAAAAAATTATTTGTATTTCCAATAGCTATAAGTTTATTGTTGATATTGAAATTTGAAATTTTCTATTGAAATTTGTATTTCCAATAGCTATAAGTACTCGTAGTGCATTGATCAATTCCTCCTTTTTGAAGTTTCATATTTATCATTTTTGGCATTTTCCAGTGCCTTTTGACCTGTATGGTGCTTCTTATTGCAATTGGAATACTTTATTCTTCATTTACGACTACATTTTTGTTATTTTTGAATATTCTTTTAGAGATTCTTGAATAATTCATTCTTCATGAAGTTCCTGATCTATTCAGTATTACTGTATTCATATGACTATGGAATTCGATCATTCTTATAGTATTCCAATCAATTGCTTCATATATATCTTGAATTTTTAAACATTGGCGTATTCCTGAGTTTATTCATCCGTCCTCGAATGTTCACACATAAAGTTGAAATTTTCTGAAAAGATTTAAGCATTTTTTATATAAACTTAAGATCTGAGTGAATAGTGAGGGTCAAACAAATGCAAATGCAACAGCAACAGAGAAGCTAAAAAGGGGGGGGATAATGTGTGAATGAGATGAGAGGTGACACGTTGATAAGATCCAAGAAGATTTATTCCAGAAAAGCAAAAGCAATTCTATCCGTTGCTGCTGAGATAGCAGAAAAAGATTGACCGGAATACGACATAGATAGAGACAGGCAAGAAAATAGGTTCCCGATAAATAAAAAAAAGAAATTAAACGATTTCATGAAATTTATTGATGTAATTCGAACCATAATATTAGTTAATAAAGATCATATAATTGATTTTTATGAAAATACAGAAGAATGCTTTGATTTGAAAACACAATCAACTACTGGTTATTTGTCTGATATTTATTAATAAAATAATTTTAAAACCCAGGAAAGATCATTTTTATAAATCAAAAACAATCTATACAGATTTTAAAATTAAAAAAAAATTTTTCTATAAAGTCTTGCACTTTTTAAAATTATATATATCATTATTTATATTTTTCATGTTTAAAATTGTATTCTACCTTCATATTTATTGAAAAAGAAAATTAGTTGTTTTTAAAAATAAATAATTAACTGGTTTTCAAATAATTATTTAAAAAACATTTTTAAAAACAACTAATTTTCAACTATTTTATAATAAATAATTAGTTGTGGATTAGTTGTTTTATTGCAGAAAATGTAATAAATGCAAACCAATTAAGATGAGTATAAATTTGAAAAAAAAAAAAATCCACGCAGTCAGATGTTAATAATTAATACAGCGATTATTATTCATGGAAATATTTTAACTTTTCGATTTAAAGTTTTACATTCTTTTTTTTTTTTTATTCTATCTTTATTCATCGATTTTGCTTATTTAATAGACATCAACGTTTATTTCACATGGAAATAAATAGATCAAACAAAAATTAAAATTGATTTGATCGTTGGCTTTTTTCTTGTAAAAGCATTTACTTTTACAAATTAAGATTTAATTAAGATTAAGAAATAATTATTGGCTATTTTTTTTTTCATTTGGCATCGGAAAAGCTCATCAACGCTGTTTAACATCGTTGGGATTGATACAAAATGTTGCTAACGTCATTTCATATAAAAGTGTGTGAATTAGAAAATCAAGAAATTCTAAAAGGTTACATAGATAACTTGCATGTGATTGATAAAAATAATTTTTTTTAATCTTTTTTTTCAGCTTTATAAAGAAAATTTTTATAATACCCTAATTGACTAATATAATTAACTACATAAAAATTAAAATTCTTGTTGAATTGTTTTAATATCAACATAATAAATGACTTACCTATTCCATCAAGGTCAAGGGAAAATAAAGTTAGAATTTCTTTGATATTCTTATCGGGATATTCTTGGTCATTCACTGAACTTCAAAAAAGACTTTATAATGTTTGCTTAGAATTTCTTTCCATTGATCACTTAAGGGAAAATAAAAAATGTTGCCATCGGTCAAAAAAAAAAAAAAAATACACAAATTATTATTAATCAAAACTAAAGTATTAAAATTATTAAAAATCATTAAAATAAATCATTAAAAACTTATTAAGATGCAATACAATGTCTTTATAACAGCAGATTAAATGCATAACAGGGTCGTGGCCGAGGGCTAGTTCTCTGGTACTCGGAACCATAGGTTTTGGGTTCGTGTCCCAGCGGCCATGTATGTTTGTAGTATTTTTGTGGAATCATTTTAAACCGTAGGTCCCCCGTCTAATATGATTATAGATCTTACGGTATACTACTGAACAACACAACAACATAAAAAGAAAATATCTCCTGTCTCGAAATCTGCCAATAGGCAGACGGCGTGGGCCCACCATGGGGCTATTGCACCAACGAAAAAGAAATACGTAACAGCCAGCCTGATGTTATCTTACTATAGTACTGAGAAGCCCAACATTGCCCACAGCAATAACGTTTAGACTCTTTTGATGGATTCACTTTAATTTTTGCTCCATTTCTAATGAATTGCATCGGATTTAGTTTTCTAAATCACTATTTAAAACTCCTTGTGTTATTAAATGAAGAAACGAAGTGCAAACAAAAATATGCAGCATATAATAAAGGTATCATTATTAAAATATTTCATCTGATCATTGTTCATAAGCGTTTTTAGATTCATCAAGTTGGACTTCCAAAACTGTTTATGTAACTAAGTCCATCAACCTGAAAGATTTTATAATGGGAATAATATATCTGTAATAGGGTTGACATTTTCATTAAACTCGAGGGGGAAATAATTAAAATGAAGTAATAAAAGAATTAAGTGGGAAATGAAGAAAGTCCTTTTGATGCTATCCTCTGGAGTGCTCGCTTTTAAATTGCGATGCAACGAAGTTAAAGTAGCATAGCAAGTCACCATGGGGCCTACAGGATACTGCTGAATCTACTACAGATTAGTTATCAAGGCTGAGTGCCTTTAAAAAAAAGTAAAGAAAAATAAACTCACCTTAACATACTAAAAAATACATGTTTTAAAAATGCAATTAAATAATGTGATTAAGAAAGAATATCTAAATAATTTATTGAAAAATGTCGACAGCAAAACACAAAAATTTAATCTAGTAAAAGCAATTATTTAAATCATTTCGAAATTAAAATTTATTTTAAGGATTTCTAAAGATTTCCGTCTACGGTCATTTAATTTAATACTTTCTGATGAATAATTAAAGTTAATTTTTCCATTAAGCAAATAAATGTAACGTCGGCTCTTTGTTGAATAAATAGAGACTTCAATTTTAATTTAGGAGCAAATTGAGATCATTTAAATTCGTTTTTTTTTACTTCTCTTTTGTAGGACTTTTAGCATAAAATGGCCTTTTATTACTTTCCTATTATGCTTCTTACTTTTAATGGCAGTTTCGCTAAATTGCCCTTTTGAGCTCTGTGAACTGTATTAGCAGAGCGTCAGTTCCGTCACAAAAATAAGCTCTAAAATGAAGCCATTAATTTGTGTTGGAAACTTTTCCTAATGATGGTAATTTGATTGTAGCAGTAGAGAATGCTTTTCATGATTCTTAATTAGGAATGGAAAACATGATCGACTATTAGAACTTTTTCCCTTACTTGAAAATATTTATGAAAAGAAAAACTACTTTTTAATTCTCACATTAAGAAATGTAACAACTATTACAATTTATTTCATTATCTTGTAAACATGCGTATTATTTTGTAAACTTATGTATTTTCCTTGTTGCGAATTGTTTGTTTATATTTTACTTGAAATATTCAAAATAATATGCATTTAATCAGTAGCTAAATATCACTTATTCTTCTTCATTGGCGCAACAGCCCTGTGTGCCGTCAAGGCCGTCTGCTCACTGGCAGATTTCGATACAGGATATGCTTTTTATTTACAAGGTTGGCCTTATACGCTTAATAATTAAATTTTGAGTTTCTTTTTAAATCATGCATTATTGAACGTATACAAATTGAATAAGCCTACTAAAGTTTACAAAATTTAATCATGATGAAAAAAAAAATAGCTGTATGCAACAATTTTTTAATTTTCCCAGGAGTGTTTTAAAAATAATATTATAACTTACAATATAAATAAAACAGTCAATATGCTTAAGTAACACGGCAGCATATATTAGTAAAACGAGACTGAAAAAGCAGCTAAAAAAGCAGGTATTAGTAGCACACGACTTGGAAAGGAATACTTGAATGTCTATGTTTCCTATTCGTTAAATATTTAATTCGAAAAGGGTCACATTTTAAAAATATGTATTTATCTGAAGTCAGGGGAAGTAAAATCAAACCTAAATTTAAATCCGTCTTTCTTCTTATCAGATATTAAAGTGCGAATTTCTGTATTGAGTTGTTATAATTAATTTGTACAAAGGAAACAATTTCTGGAAAAACATAATGGACACAGATATCAAAAATCATGTCAAAACCGAATAAGAAAAGTAATACATAACGCGGCTGTCTTTCTGTGTTGCGTGTGTAACCAGGTAGATCCAATATCAAGTTGAGAGGTTAAATACATTTTAGCACGCAACTGGCATGTGTAGTGAATGGTGGTGAAAACCTTCGAAGAAATGTGAAAACTGTGTTTCTCCTTTAGTAACTGCTCCCTTTACGGCATGCAAAGCTAAAACACATTTATTTGTACTTTGTCTAGCAGTATATATTTTTGAAATATCATATTAGAAATAATAATAGTGTAGAAAAAAAATATTTTTTATTTAAAAAAGTTTTTAATAAAATATATAAAAAAATCATATTTGCAATAATCATAATTTTGTGTAACAATTTATAAGTCGATATTTCACTTATTACAAATTGTTGTTATAAGCATCTTGTTGTAAAAAAAGCAAATTGCAACAAATTGTTGGATTATAAGCATCTGTATGTTTGGAAAAAAATAAATATTTCGAAATAATTTTATGTTTAACGTAATAGCACTTTTCATTAAATGATTACTTAGACGATGTTGAATACATGAGATTAAAAAATTCTATTAAATTAATAATTAATAAGTATAATAATAATACTTATGATTTAATAAGTCACAATTAACCATAATAATCAGTCATAAGTCATCATAATCAATAATTTTTCTTGTTGGTTAACAGAAAATAAGTAATAGAATATGTTAAAAGAATAAAAATAAAACAAAACACAAAACATAAACATTAAATAAAACACACACACTTAAACAAAAAATAATTCATTAACATGTAAAAATTTGTAAATATAGATATTTTAAAAATAAAATTTCATCTAAAGATATATTAAATATTTTCGTATCATTATTGTTTGATAATAATTACTAAGTTAATTATTTATTATTAAAAGATAAGAATAAATGGAAACTAAAAAACTCTTTAGATAATAAGCCTTAAAATGAAACATTAATTTGTGGATATTGAACTCATTACATATTTGAGCAAGATTACAGACGGTAACAATCAAGCAATTTAAAAATTAAATAAAACATTAGCAATTGATACTTTGAATTTAAAAATCTGCATGCGAACGCATTTATTTAAAATAAACTGTTAATTAATACATCTAATTAAGAAATAGCATGAAAAATTCAGTTACAAATCAGATTAAAATTAAGATCAGAAATTAAATTAAAATGGATAGAAATTATGATTTACTTCTGTAAATTATAATAACTAAGCACTACATTAAAATATCATTAATAAACAATGACTTAAACTGATGAAAATAAAATTAAAAAAACAGAATTGCATTTTTAAAATTATATCCATTATTTTCTTAAAATGTATATTCAAATGCTTTTGAGATTTTGTTAATTGTATTTAATAATCTTGTACTAGTTTTCAACATTAGTATTTATTAATCTTCCCATTGAATTTTTTTAATTAAAGTTACCACAAATTAGGAATCATTTTTTGTACAATAAAAATGAAAAATTCAATGCATAATAAACTGTGCATAGTCAAGATATTACAAATAAATGTTTAATTAAAAACATCTTTTACATCATTAAAATTTCAAAGTTAACATTTTTGAGTTTTTAAATTATGCTGTTTCAAATTATGCTTTCTGCATTGAAACTGAAGAGTGATAAACCGAAAAAAATCATATGCAGGATATATATCATACAAGCTAATGAGTAATTTTTTTTTATTATTTTAGTATTTAACATATTTCATGCTTTTTATAAATAAAGTTTAAATTTTTTTCTTATTATTATTTTGATTTTTCCTTTTATGCTAAAATTTAAACAGGGTAACTGAAAAAAAAATCCATGAATATATGTATTACATATACCAGAAAAGTAAATATTTAGATATTTTTAAAATATATCTATCTATCTCCACCAATAATACACACTTCATTTGAAGAAAAAAATCAGTAAAATTGTTGGTGATGGCAGCATTTCTTCTTAATTCTTCCTATGCATTCTTATCATTTTCTTTTTGATAGAATAAATCCAAGAAGAAGATGCATCGGAACTTTGATAAAGAAGAGCAAACACGGAAAGTAAAAGATCTGAGGGAACTTTTTTTCTCCCCTTCTGAATAGCAAGGGATGCGTGAAGATGAGGTTCAAAATCTTCACCCACCGATTATCACGGCATCAACGCTTCCCAAAAGAATCTTAAAACAAATTTTTTTTTTTATCTATATACTGAAAAATTTGTACATAGTGCTTCTTTCTTTTTTTTTTTTTTTTTTTTAAACTGGAGAAAATGGTTGAATGTCTTGGATATTTAGATACCTATAATTTCTTGGCAGCCTTTTACTTTTATTTTTTAATACAAAAATAAGTAAGCGAGATAAAAAAATATTAAAGATGGAAAATTTTTTTGAAAAGTTCATTTTAGAAAATTAGGCCAGTTGTAATAATTTTATAAAAAAAAAAAACAAACTTATTCCTATAAAGATTAGCCGTGTTTTAGAAAATATAATTTTTAAATTAAAAAATAATAATTTATTAATTTATTTTTTTTTAATATAAATAATTAATTAATTTTTTTTCACAGGTAATGATGCGATAAAGATTTTTCATATTTAAAAACAATTTTAAGAAGACTAGAAAGAGGAAATAAACATTTTTCTTCGAACGTTTTTTTTTAGTGATTTGAACTCACATTTCATTAATATTGTTTTTCATTATTTACAGAATAAGCCATAGAAAATATTACTGTATTGATATAATTATTATTTTAAATTATTTCTTCAGTAATAACAATTGATTACATTTTTCTAGAACACATTAGAAAAAAAAATCTTAAAAAATACATATGTACATTAAAGTGTTATTGTAAAAAATTTTAGAAACTAGAAATTGAATGTTTATTATTTTTTTTATGGGTTATGTTTTTTTTTTTGCATCTTTGGAAACTTAATGTTATTTAACTGTAACAACAGAACGAACTGTAAGATGTTTCTTTCAAAGTTGTCTTTAGTATTTTTAATTCTCAGTTTTTCATAATTTCAGGATTGTTTCCAGATGTTCCGGTTTATTTCAGCACGTGGCAGTTACGAATTGTTAACCAAGTAATATTCAACTGAATTGAATACGAAATCCCACTAACAAGACGATAAATTATACAGTAGATAAAATAGATTTAAAATTTAATTTGAGAATTTATATTTACAAATGAAAAAGTAATTTACAATTCATCTTTAAATATTCAATGAAGATTTATGAGATACACTAAAAACATTCGTGAATGAGTTAGTGGTTAAAATTTAACGGCATAGACTAAATGATTAAGGTAGACTTACTAAGTTAGTGCAAGGTAGTCTATAATCTAATAAAATTATTCGAGCATTTTTGTTTATAAAATTTCAGAGATTTTGATTCGAATTCATATGAAAATTAGTTGATTATATCATGCAGTTCTGAAAGCTCTTTCTTGGCATGAATAGATTGGTAAATAATGTAGCAAAAGCATCACATTAATTCAGTTGGTAACGTAAGGAATTTCTTCATATTTTTACTCAAAAAGCAAATCAATTAAACGACGAAATGAATGCAGTCTTTTTTGTAATAAAAATGATGCACCACGAATAAAGTGATGGCTTTTGTTGAAATTAAATATGCATAAGAACGATACACGATACGATGTAACAAAAGCGATACACAGATAATGATGTGATTTGAAATTCAAGGCTGTAGGGCTTGCATTAAATGTTCAAATCGGTAATTGGTGAATTATTTTACCCTGGCGGCAGTGCCTGCGTGTATACGTCTAAGTAAGTTTCATCATCTTGCCCAGCGATATATTCTTCATCTCGCCCTGGGATATATTCTTCCTCTAGCCCTGGGATATATTCTTCATCTCGTCCTGAGATATATTCTTCATCTAGCCCTGGGATATATTCTTCATCTAGCCCTGGGATATATTCTTCATCTAGTCCTGGGATATATTCTTCATCTAGCCCTGGGATATATTCTTCATCTAGCCCTGGGATATATTCTTCATCTAGCCCTGCGATACATTCTGCCAGATATTTTTCTATTGTTATGCCAGATCTGCGATATTTTAGAGCATCATGTGCGGCCATCTACCATGCCCATAACCCGCTTAATCGACGAAACATCTGTTGGCTTTGCAGTTCAAGAAGGGCCATTAAGAGAACTAAAATAGTTCAGAGGTGCTGGAGGTGTATAAAACTTAATGGAAAACTGCTACTATGATGCACAATAGCCATAGCGTATTATTAACATAGCTTTGAGATATTAAAAAGTTGTACGCATGTTAACTGAGGATGACATACTCTTGTAAGAAATAGCACTTGATATCATCGCAAGGGGAAAATATGGCTGCATGAGTTCGTATAACAAATGATAACTAGCAATGATGACACTGGCAACGATGGTCATCCGTTCTAAGACTGAAGGCGGATTCAGGGTGAACACTATTCGTTGCCAATTTGTTGACAACTAGAAATTTCGGCTATGAAAATCACTCATGGTGAACCATGGTTTTAATCAAGGTCAGATCATGGTTTTAATCAAGGTCAAATCATGGTTTTAATCAAGGTCAAATCATGGTTTTAATCAAGGTCAAATCATAGTTTTAATCATGATGACTCTCTTGATTAAAACTAAACGTCCAAAGACAGCAATTAGCATAATACCCGAAGCTATGCGAGATAAAAGTATTGCAAATAATATGAAAGAGGCTGTAACACATTGGATGGCGGTTTATATAGCTTTCAGCACAGTTTTGGTCTTTATCACAAACAACAAACCTTGCATTGCATTCGTGAAATTTTTAGTAATGTGGCGAATCGAAATGAAATCATTTGAAAAATAATGTACGACCGACTTATTACACCATGTGTAATGAAGAAAAGGGGAAAATAATTCCTTCAAAGTGGCTTCCGGAAACAGTTTGATATTAGTGAAGAAAATATGGCAAATTCAAATGTCAACTTCCCAGTACATGTTGTAAATGAGTTTGGTTTGACACTCTACGGTCAATTTTTGCACACTTTGGGCTAATTTGACCGGTACATACAGTTTAACGTGGATTCCGATCCACTAACACACACCCATGACACAGCCAGTATTCGAACGTGAAGCCTGGGGTACCAAAACCCTAGCGAATTTGCCATCAGGCCGCAACAAATATAGCAGTGTAGCACCGGCGAGAATAGAATTTTTAGCCATTTTTATTTTTTTGCCCATTTTCGTAATACCATATGGTGAGCAAAACGTTTAATCAAAGTAGAATCGCTAGAAATCTCTTTAATGCAAATGTTGGGAATTTCATAAACATTTTAAAGAATTATTCAATCATATAAATATCATAGTATTTCTACTATATTCTTCAAACTGTCATTTTTATAAATAACGCTGATGTCTCACTGACCAATAACAGCCACATACCACTTTCCTTTGCTCACACTGAGCCGTTTCCAAATTTCTGAGCGAAAGAAATCAACGCTCCGAGATGAATGACAGCGAGAGCGATTTGTTCGCCTTCTTTCATTTCCGGTGCTCTGAGATGGCTCGACTGTTTTCATTCCTCCATTTTTGACGGTCTATCGAGACTGCTGATGCGATTTTCCGCGTCTATCTTTTCTCGCTTCCCACTGATCTGCGGATGAATGGCACGGATCAAGAAACGAATTTAAAAATCAATTTTCAAATAGAATGATCTTGCTGAAAAAACACTTGAAATGTAAAAAAAAAAATTATATTTTTTTCGCTAAATTGTAAGGAATAAAATTATTCGACAGCATTTTGATGTCGATATTTATAAATATATTTACAAAAGGCATTAGTTTATATTTTTCAGATTTTTTTAATTCCTACTATTAGTTCACACCCTATATATATCTTGTTCAAATTTTCAATTGTTAATAAAATACTTTTTATTCACCCACTCAACTTCAAATACATTTTCTTGAACTTCTAGTGGATGACACTGGATGTTAATACAGTTTTTTCAAATATTAATTCATTACTTAATTTTTTAGATTTAAGTTGCATGTATCTAATAACAGATGGCGTCAGGTGTAAAAGGAAAAATTTCAACTTTATTTGTAAAGGACTTTTCTGAAATGTGAAAAAAAGGTAGGAATTGATTTTAAAAGTTTTTATATAATACTTGTTTAAGTTAAATGAAAAAAACTCCTTTACATAATGTTTATTAATTCATAAAATAAAATTAATAATCCACTATAGAAAAGCAATTAACAAAACGTGTTGCATCAATACTTCAGATTTCTCTTAGAAACATTAAACGACAAATTGTCGTACCTCAATTGAAGTTCCGTACTATGGCACGGATCAAAAAAATAATTTAAAAATAAATTTTCAAATAGAATAATTTTCGCTGCAAAACACTTGAAATGTAAAAAAAAAAAAATTTTTTCGCTAAATTATAAGGAATAAAATTATTCGGCAGCAGCTTGTTGTCGATATTTATAAATTTATTTACTGAAAGGAATAGGTTTATCTTTTTTCACACCTTTTTAAATAAAATGAAAAAACTGCCTTCTATAATGTATTTACATGCATAAAATAAAATCAAAAGTCCATTATAATAAAACATTTTACAAAATATGATACAGAAATACTGGGGATTTCCCTAGGTTTGGTTTGATTTAGTTGCCGCCCTATTTAGTCATTTTTTGCACACTTTAGGCTAATTAGACCGATACCTACAGTTTAATGTGGATTCTGAACCACTAACAAACAACCATGCCATTGCCAGGATTTGAAACTGAAGTACCATAGGCCATAGCGCTAGGCAACTGGTCATCAGGAGCATTATATGGCAATTCTTGTACATCATATTGAAGTTCTGTTTATTAGTTTTACCAATTCATACTTTTCAACCTGGAGATTTAAAATTTGCCACGTGCATAGGGTAGGGCCTACTTAAGATCATAGGTGACTTTGAAACTTGGAGATAACCCGCTTCCCTGAATTTAACTCCCTAATTTTTTTACTAATTAAACAAAATTCTTAATATAAATCCATCAGATGGACCCAAATAAATCATTGTAAAAAAAGACATATATTTTAAAGGATTATTTTTTAATTTGTTTTTCCAAAACAACATTAGTATATTTTTTTAAATAAATGTTAACAAATTAAAGATGAAAAAAATTAGAGTAAACATTATTTGTTTATTTAAGACGAACTATTTAAAATTTGTAATCTTTAATCCTGTACAGATATTTTCTTAATAAAATTTTCAAAATTAAAATGTTTTATCTTCTGTAAACCGAACAAAACCTAGTCATATCTGCTACCCCTGATGCGTAGTTGCTGGATAAGGAAAAACTCTGAGCACTGTGAGATAGACCAGGGGTCTAAATTTTTAGCCTAAAATTCACACTCACTTCTCCACTAAGTCTTAAAAGTCATCCTAGTAGACCTGGTTATCCAATCATACCAACATACTGTAGTAAGAATTACGTACTGTAGTATTGAATTACGCACAAATTATCGTTTTGGAACTGTCCGAAAATGAATCATAAATCTTTAAACAGCGTGTTCAAATTAACAATTGTTGTTTAAGAAAGTAAATGCCCTGCCGCTGGATTAGTCAACGAATGTTTTCGGTACTGTTCATGGGATACTTTTTATTCAAGGGCTAGATAAAAAAAATTATGAAATGTCTGTAGAGTTTCTCTGACACTCATACCATTCATGACATGACCACCGGACAAGATATTTTTAAAGGAGTTGAAAATGATGTAGAGTAACAATCTGCAGAAATGCAGAAAAAACAATCTTTCAATGTCCAGAAAAAACAGTTTGCAATAAAGAAATTAAAGTGCATCACTATTGATGGTGACAAAAACAAGTATGGGAAAAATGATGTCTTTGCTCTAGTAGTATCCAAGAAAGTAGAAAAAAGCAAATGGTTTAAAACAATTAGTCGTAAATTGTATCATTCATGAACAGTCTTTCAGTGGAAAATGTTTGGATACGTCAGAAATTTTAAAGATCAGTTTTGTCAGTCGTTAATTATATCAGATCACATGCGCTCAATCATAGATAAATTTTTAAAGGAAAATATTTAAACTCATCATTGATGGACTTTTGTAAGAATCTTTCCTTCACACAGTTTGGTTAGTTGCCTACATTTTCTCCGTACTTATTTTTCCGCCTTTGGAACTACTTACTTAAGTGTAAAAGATTCTCCAATATAGAATATGTATAAAAAAACAGATAAAATTTAAATGGCGAGTATTTGAAGTTAGCTACTGATAATTCCCCCATTAAACATCTGTAAACAGTGGAAAATTACATAAATATCATTAATCATAATTATAATGCTTAATTTCATTATGTGAATTACCTATGTACGACACATATTGTAAGCATTTAGGACAAATTTCACATCTGTTAATTACCGTTATGCCAATTATTGTGTTTCTTAATTGGTTATTACCTAAATAATAAAACATTAATAAATGGAAAAACCTATTTATGCTAAATAGGTTCAATGCAACATATTGTAATTACCTGGTTTAATAATTTTTTTAATCAAAAAATTTGTATGAATGACACGTCTTTCCAATAGCTGTTGTGAGGTACTCCATATTGCTATTGTTAAAATGGATAACTCAGTTATATCATAGTTAGCAATTTTTTGAAATAAAGGATGAAATCTGCGCGCGTAATAAATTTCTTTTTTAAATACATTGATTAAAACAGTTTTCTAATAAATGATAATTTTTTTAATCTTTTCTGCAAAACATTTTTTTTTTTTTTATGTATTTTTCCGTTAATTTTTTCCTTTTGTAAAACAGTTTTCTAATAAATGATAATTTTTTTTCTTTCGTAAGCATTTATTTTAATACATTATTGTAACAGTCAGACAAAAACATTCAATCAGGAAAGAAAAACGAATTTGATTAAAAAGTAATGGAGGTAAGTATTTGTACAAATTGTATTAAAATAGAAAAAATCCAATAGTAATTATCTTTGAAATAATTAAGAAACGAAATATGTAGAAAGAGAAAGTTGAGGAGACTAAATTTTAATGAAAATAAAATTTATAATTTTTATAAATGGGAACACCCTGTTTCGCATTCAATGTACTCAAAGATCTCAGTGCATTCAAACATAAACATTAATAAAAGTATTCTCGCTGCCATGAATAAATTAATTTCACCCGATTCTGGCAGGAATTTTAATATTTATAATACTATACAATAAAAACAGGAAGTTATTTGCTATTCCATGAAATAAGTAGCTAAACCATCCTTCGTAAGTGTGTTCGTTAATGATAATATATTTTTGACAATTGTAACAACTTTTTTAACATAACTTTTCCATATTTTTATATATTGATTTTACATTCAACTAGATTAAATAGAAACTCAATTTAAAAAAAAATTATATTTATCTATGATTTTATTTTTTTTTAACATTAAACATGTATTCTTACATATGCTTGAAATTCATGTGTTTCAAAAATATTGCATCCTCATTTATTTATTTAAAATAAAATTTTAATAAAACTCGACTTAATAAAATGTTTATTTGACTTATCAACTTATCAATTGGACAATAGAATTTTTATTTGACATAATAAAATTTTTATTTGACTATTTAGAATAGCATTATATGTTTTCCCAAAAATGATCCATCATATTTGCCATCAACAAAAATTTAAAGCATTGGTTTCTCATTTAATAAATGAAGTTTTCCTGGTAGAGCGATAATGATTGTCAAAAGATCTGAACCCACATTGTGCATGATGAATAATTTTGACAGTAAATGCAAAGTTTACGTTATTTTCCTACAAGACATTTATAGTTTTGTTTGTAATTTTGGATTGCTAAATAAGTTTTCATTTAAATTCATTTAAAATAACTGACAGATTATGATTAAAGAAATGATTGCTCCATTAATTCGGAAGTATTAATGTAAGTGTTATTATTATCCTTTCGAAAATATGAATATGAAATTTCATTATGAGTTGTTAAAATAAAGAATTGATTGAAGTAAAGACCAAAATTCAGTTGAATTGAAAGATATTAAATGATAAAAAGCTATGAAAAATCGAATAGGATTTTTATGTGATATCGTTAACTGAAAATTAAAACTTTCTTTGAAAAGTTTCACTTATGCACTTTTATGCAATTGATAAAAAACTAAATGATTAGTTCCTTGTTAAAAAATGAAATGAAAAGTTCAGTGAAATTTGAAACCATTTAAGGTAATTATTCTTTTTTCCGCTTGACAATTACATTTCCTGTTTTAAAGATAATTTCATAGATAATTTTTGTTGGATAATTTTTTTCATGGATAATAACATGTTTTACATACGGAATTAAGCCCGACTCGGGGCTTAATGGCAACATGCTCCGCTGGTGAGCATTTGGGCTGAGGTTCAATTCGCTGACGGCTTGTTGTAGAAACGATTTAAAAACACGAGGAGACCTAATGACGTTTGGGATGTTCGGTATCTTGCCTCGTTCGTCGGACTACTGCAATGATACGTAGGGCAGTTCCCATAGAAGTCCAACTGGAAAGCATTTCCCTCCTTTTCAGTGACGCGGTGCCAAATCAAACTTCTATCTACGAGTGTATCATCACAACAAAAGATGCCCCGCCGCCTTTCCTCCTTCTATGAGACCACACAGGGTTTTGGACTTTGTCTAGATGTTGCTGCCGACCAAGTGTGATAAGAAAAAAAAAATGCGCAATTATCAGTGGTTAGAAACATTTTTTTAATAGTTTTATATAAAAGTTTTTAAAATATACAGGGTTATTATAATTAAAGTCCCACTTCCAAAATGCAGTAAAAAAAGAATCACTCGTCACAATAAGTTCAAATGTGAACATAAGATACTTAAGGAGGAAACGGTATGGCATCAAAAAAAGTTCCAAAAAATTCCACCGATTTTTCCTATCTAATGCGATATGAACTTGCCGTGGTGGATGGGCTTTCCACTAACAATGTCACAACTGTTCAATGACTTGGAAGTCATTTTTTCATTAAAAAAAAACCGAAACAATTACTGAACACTACAGTTGGTTTAATGGGAAACTCATGCCAAATACGTTGTAATATTGATTCAAAATATCACTGGCAGCCGAATTCACTTTCTGTATGCCGCTTGCAGCGCCATCTATTAATACACTTTGGAAATTTTGAGGATGTACCATTTCACCCTTCTTCAAGTATCTTCAGTTGAAATTTGAACTCATTGTGATGAGGGGTTCTTTTTTATGGCATTTTGAATGTAAGACTTTATTTTTTATATATAGGGTGATTATAATTAAAGTTACAAGAACAGCTACAGTACTAGCAAAGCAAAATTTTTTAAATATCTTTAAATGCATTTTAAACTTACGACAACACTTTTTTATCAATAAAAATATTTCTAAAAGTTTCTTATTATAAATTGATTTCTTTATTAGTATTTGTTAGAAAGAAGTAAATGTCCGATATGATTATTTCTATAAATTTGAATTTCGAAGTTAAATATTATAATTAAATACACAGGAAAACTAAACTACAATACTCTTAAATTTATTGAAAATATTTAGTGAAAAAAGAATATAATATAATAATATAATTAAATAACTTATTTTTAGAATGACTGTAATTAATTCTAAGTGGTATAAGTTTTCTATGAGGTACAACTTTTAAGAAAGATTTAAAAGAAGACATTTCACAGTTTATTCAGTCTTAATCGAAAACAGAGCCTTAGTCTTTCATACAAAAAATAAAAAAGGAATCTTCAAAATTCAGGATCCAATTAGTTTCTGCACAAAAGATTGAAAAAAAGTGAGGGAAGAAATATTCCTTTTTTTTTTTCTCCCTTGTTGTTAAGACATGAGTTAGCGATAAAAGTTTGAAAAAGAATTTAAACTTTTGAAATTCAGTTAGTCTAGGGTTTTGAAATTGAATTCTTAAGTTTGAAGATTACAGTTTTCGAATCTTCAAATCTTCAAAACAGTATTCGTAATAATCCAAAGAATTTCAACAATTTTCATACAGATTCCCCCGCATTTTTACGGAAAGTCGTTTTTAGAATTTTCGCTTTTATTTCCATTTCTTATCAAATAACAGGTGCGATTCTAAGAGATCAGTCAACGTAGTTATAAGTTTGGAAAATAAGTTATTAGGTAGGAAAATGGTAAAAAAGAAAACCGTTTTTTTGTTGATAAAAAGATAATCCCAATAAAAAAAAAAAACCAAGATAAAATACTAAAATTAAAATAATTCGCTAAAATTATTAATAAATTTTTTGAATATAATCTGGAAGTTATTAAATAAAGCACAATATAGCAGAAATCGTTTCATAATATTCATTTTTTTTTTATCTTACTTGGTTGACAGCAACATCTAAACCAAGTTACAAAATACGCGTGGTCTCATGGAAGGAGGGAACGGGGCAGCTTCTGTTGTGAAGAAGCACTCGTAGGTAGAATTTTGACTTGGCTCTGTGTTGCTGAAGAAGGGCTGAGCTTCCTAGGAGAGTTTTTAGGGAAACTACCCCGCTGAGTATCGTATGGGGAAAACCCGGAAAACTCCACCAGGGATTCTGACTAACGAGGCAAGAGACTGAACAAAACTGTGCTTACAACAAATCTGTCAGCGGATTGAACTTCCGCCTTAGTGCTTACCAGTGGCGTCCGTTACCACTGAGCCACGAGTTAGGCAGAAAATTCAAGTATTTAATGAACAAAAAAATTTAACTAATTTATCATATAATAGCCTACCAATCGTAAATCGAAATAAAATTTATGTATTTTATTTCATTTACATTAATCTAATTGCTCATCTTTAATATGTGGTTTATTTTATTACATTATTAAATTCGAATATTTTGTAAAACTAATTTGATATTGCGTAATTATAATGAAAATTACTTATCCGACTTTTCAATATTTCCTGTTCGTAACAAATGCTTCCGAAAGGAGAATAATCTCCCATCAGATTGATTGCAGAAAATAAAAATAATTGATAACTAATACTTAATGAAAACTAAATTGTATTATGTAAATATCATTGAGATTAGTATAAAAAAGATATAGTATTGAGACATTATTTGAGTAATGGATTCTAATGAGAAATTTTAAAATTCTAATAAAAAATGCCTGATGCAGGAAAATAATAAATAATAAATTAACCACTAAGCGAAACAAAATTATGTGTAAAACTGTAGCGTGCAGGTTTTGCAGCCAGATTGCAATTGAGTGCGGATGGATTGAGATATTCGAGGCACAGGTTGGGGAACTCACGGCTTTACATACTTAAAACCACACGAATATAATTAGAGACATGCAGTATTTAATACGTTCAAAGTAAAAAAAAAAATAATTATAACTTCATGGAAGTCTCCACTTCTAAGGTGAAAGGCTTGTCTAAAAAAACTTGGCTACGCACAGATTGCGCTAAATAGATTTCCGCTCGGGATGAGAGATTATAAACTAAACGTTTCTCAACTGGAGCACGTGGTTGAGCTGTATTCCTCTCGAGTGAGAGTCTCGAGGCAAACTGACCATTTCTCCTGAACACCACAGGGGGCGCTCTTGCCAATGTGTAGGAGGAAGCACGGTTACAAAGCTAATTTTAAAAATGAAACAGAACAAAAGAAATTTTAGTTGTTATTTATTTGTAAATTTTATTTAAACAACTATTTCCTACAGCTATTTAAGCCCCAGAACATGTATTAAAATATTTTTAAAGTTTTTCAAAAAAAAAAGACAAACTTCGGAACCTTTATATTACAAAATTGGGAAAATTTAACTTTTGATTTTTGGTAAGAATAATACAAAATTCTGAAACGTTTTTCTCCTCAATAAGATGGAAGTTTTTTGCTTATAAAGTTAATATCATAATGTCTTATATGTAAAACAGACTCTTTAATTAAAATAATTTTCAGTATTTTTTAAAAGCCAATTTTTTTCCATTTAAAATACCGTTTAAAAAGTATAACATGCAGTTTAAATAACTGAAACTTTAATCATGACTACACTGTAGAAGACAATTTTTAATTGATATAAAATGCCTTAATTACGCTTAACTTATTGATAAGTTAAGCGTAATAAGGCATTTTATGTAAATTAAAACAATCTAAACTGAATTCATTTCTTCTTATGCATTGCATATAAACGTCTATGACACCTATTTTATCATAGAGCCTTATACATTAAAAAACATAACGTGTAAATGCTTAAATTCAACCACAACCTCCAATTTACGTACGATATATCCAGTCATTGAATCTCCAAAAGTTTACACTTAAAGTACAAACTTTCTAACTAAGGGACCTTATTTCATTTGATGTAGATGAGTTATTGACAAATGCGTAAGTAAAAGTTTTACGCAAAACTAACTAATTTATTTGCTATTTTATATTTTACTTTTATTAAAACAAATGGATCTTTCAGACATCAATCCCCAAATATAAATTAATTATTTAACAATGAATAAAATATTCATATACTCAAAATACAGAGGGTGTGGATTTTTGGAAAACTAATCCTTGATTTCTTCTCAATTGACGATTAATCAATTGATCATTATAATAGCTGAAAGGAGAAAGTCGATTTATGGAAAGTTGGTAAAGTAACTTTATTAAAGTATCAAATAGTTTAATTATTAATTGTATGGTGGAATAAGTCTACCAAATAAAACTGAAATTTTATTTAATGTTTTATCTTCATTACGAACTTCATGTTTGTTTGTTTTCATGAATGTTTTAGCTATTTCGAAATGAATTTTACAACTTCATTACGAAGTTGAAAATTCCATTATTTTTGGAAATAGAAAAATTTGGAAATTGGACAAATATATGTAAATATATATATTCTGAAATAAAATTCAAAAAAATGTTCGTTTAAGGAAGTTTCTGTAATTTTTAAATGAAAATAAATCGTCAGTATAGAATACTGTATTTCATGTGAAAGTTGTTCAAATAATAATTATTATTTACTTATTTATGAATAATTGAATGTTAGGCATAGTGTTTTAAGTTATTTTTTTTATGTCAAGTTATATTTTCATGTATAGCAACGTATAATTCCTTTATGTCAGCAATTTAGTAAATATAACCTTACATTGCCGATTTCAGCAAGTATCATAATATATTCTATGATTGTAAATTTTGCTACAAAAAATTATCAATGAAAACTGGAATTCGGGATTAAACGAAAGATCAAGACAAAGATGTTACATCTGTAATATTATCTTAATAGTTTAGTATTGGAATAATTACAAAACATATTACTATTGTTGTATAAAAAAATAATTGTTAATAATATAAGAATACTGTTATTTAATATTGCTACGAGTATTAGAGAGTTATTGCATGCATATCAGGTGTTTGTTTTCTTTTTTTTTACCGTATTCCGTCTTCGGATATGAAAACCCTCTTTTTAAACTTTTAAAAAAATTATTTAGCAAATCGGCTTTTGACGAGCGCATGCGCAATGGCATCAAATAATTGAAAAGCTTGCAGTTTCTGTTATACAAAACTGATGAGTTTTCCATAATGGATATCAAATAAAAGAAATAATTATTTATAATTATTATTTTTATCCATAAAATGGACGATGCACATCTATTCAAATATAAATTAAAAATAGTATGTTATATTACCGGATTCGTAAATAACCATGAAAAGAAACTTATTTATTACTAATATATATCAATATTATGAACATTACGAATTTGTTAACACATACATATATGTTTATTCCTGGTATATATCAGTATTATAAATAATACGAATTTGTGACATATATATATAATATTTTTATTGATAAGTAGTTTAAAAAAGGGCTCTAAATATATTTATAAAAACAAAGCGTGTCCTTCATTTAATTTAGTAGACTAGTTTTAACAACAGTGCACAAATTTTTTTTGCTGCCCCTACGCTTCATAAATTAGCACTTAAATCCACTTCCTCCATTGCCTATCTCCACGCTAATGTCTTTATCAAAGAGAAAATCCGATTAAGAACTTGTATCGTGATTCTGGACAGTTTATTTTTTTTAAACACCCAGATGTAATGTGATTTGTTGCAACATCTTCCATTATTTATTCGAAAGGAGAGTGGCTGTTCTAATGTCCAATCCGATTAGCAGACTGTCTACTCTAATCTCTGGCTGCTCGTTGCGCATTTAAAGACAGTTGCTGAAAAACTGCTCGATAAGAAGGTTTGGAGGATTCTCTGGTGCCACGAACAAAAAGAATTGACAGCTCGACTCAAAGGACCTCTTTCTCTTCTGTGAGGAAGGTACAGCTGAAATGAGACTTTGTTTAAAGATTCACGACATTTGTAGGCTTAGAGCGGGATAAGAAAGTAACAGTACTTCTTCTATCGGTATAGTTCTTAACAGATCATGTCTTTTTTAGCGTTACTCACAATTGAATTTAGTGTTATTAATTAAGATAATTCGATTAGTAAAGAACTATTTATTACTTAAGAAATGATTGTATATAACACTTCGTTATATTGATTATAAATTCTTTTTTCATACTCAGTATAACGAAGTTATATAAAATTGTTTCTTCGAGATTTCAAGTCTTTATACTGTTTACAAATTAACAATACCTTGAAAGGGCTTATATGGGCTTGAAATCTGGAACAATATTGACACAAGCATTATGTATTATTAATAAGATTTCGAATATTTCAACATGACATAAAAGTTTACATTTTGAAGCTACTACTATCTATTATTATCATCTTATTAGTATTAACATCAATTGAATTTTATGTTGCTAAATAAGAAGATTATTAAATAACTATTAGTTATTTAAAAATCATTCTATATAACAGTTCCTTATATTGAATATAAATCCCCTTTTCATACTCAATAGAGCAAACTGTTATATAAAATCGTTTCTTCGAAATTTCAAGTCTTTATACAGTTTGAGAATAACATCAAATTACAAGACCTTGAAATAGCGAACGATAGTGATACAATCGTCATGCATTATTAAAAAACTCGCTTTTACTTTGCGATGGAATAAATTACGGAAATAAACATTTAAATTTCTAAGCTATTTTATTTAGAAATTAATATTAAGAATTTCGAAAATGACTAATTATTAGATCAGTATTTAAAAAAAATTAACGAATGATATTATGTAACATTATATTTTAAAATAGGTATCAAGATGCTGACCAACTCGATAAATTAAAACGGCAAATTCGAGAACCTTATAAAAAAATAAAAATTTTCATTTTCTTGATTTCGTATTTAATTTTATGCAAAGAATGATTAATTTGTAAATGATTACGTAACTTTATACATTTTAAAATCTTTTAGAAAATCATTTACAATGAATAAAATAATTTCATCATCGGCGCAATAGCCCTATGGTGGCCAAGGCCGCCTACTGGCAGATTTCAAGACAAGAAATGTTTTCTTTTTACAGGATAAGCTACATGCCCAACTCTCTACAATCATAGTAAACTGGGACCTACGGTTTAAAGTGGATTCCGAACCATTTCAATATCCATGATACTGCCGGAACTCGAACCTAATTGGTTTGGTTTGTCGCTCTACTGTCATTTTATGCGCACTTTAAGCTAAATAGATTTAGATCTCGTGGTTAAAGTCGATTCCGAACCACTAACATCGAATCTGAAGCCCATTACCAATGACTAGATTGCTAGACAATTGGCCAATAAGCCACAACTTGAACCCGAAGCCCATGGCACCGAGCGCAATCCTCCTCGGCCATCAGACCCCAGTAAAGTGCTGATTGGTTTGGTTTTTGTCGCTCTACTGTCATTTTATGCGCACTTTAGGCTAAATAGATTTAGATCTCGTGGTTAAAGTCGATTCGAACCACTAACATCGAATCTGAAGCCCATTACCAATGACTAGAGTGCTAAACAATTGGCCATTAGGCCACAACTTGAACCCGAAGCCCATGGCACCGAGCGCAATCCTCCTCGGCCATCAGACCCCAGTAAAGTACTGATTGGTTTGGTTTGTCGCTCTACTGTCATTTTTATGCGCACTTTAGGCTAAATAGAGTTAGATCTCGTGGTTAAAGTCGATTCCGAACCACCCATAACATCGAATCTGAAGCCCATTACCAATGACTAGAGTGCTAGACAATTGGCCATTAGGCCACAACTTGAACCCGAAGCCCATGGCAACGAGCGCAATCCTCCTCGGCCATCAGACCCCAGTAAAGTACTGATTGGTTTGGTTTGTCGCTCTACTGTCATTTTATGCGCACTTTAGGCTAAATAGAGTTAGATCTCGTGGTTAAAGTCGATTCCGAACCACTAACATCGAATCTGAAGCCCATTACCAATGACTAGAGTGCTAGACAATTGGCCATTAGGCCACAACTTGAACCCGAAGCCCATGGCACCGAGCGCAGTCCTCCTCGGCCATCAGACCCCAGTAAAGTAATTTACATTTAATAATATAATTTAGATAAACATATGGCAAGAAATTAATTCAATTTGATTGTATACATGTATCCAATATGTAATATGTATATGTAATTTGTATCCATGAATAACACTGAAAGACCATACGCCTATCCGGACCTAACATTTACCATATTTATTCCATTTCAGTTTTAACTAAGCAGATACTAGAATTAAAGAGAAGCATAATGCATGCATTGTGTCTTCATTAGCAAGACAAAAAGCATTCTTTTATCTGTTGTTTAGATACGACTGCACAACGTGAACTAATTAATACATTAGTAGCTTCCAATTTTAATTAGTAATATGGAAAAATCCCCTGAATCATTAAAATCTTTAGGCGTTGCAATTAAGAGCGTTATTTTTCTTGACAAAATTATCTTCTTCCCCCTTTGTTCTGTTCGAAAGATAAGTGCATGGTTTATTCATACATTTCCCCGAGAAAATACAAATATATTTCCTTTGTTTAGATCATTTAAATCTGTGCTTTGTAGAACTTGCATCTTTAGGGATGTCAACAGTCAACTTCAAAATTAAATTTTCAACATCTTGAATATTAATTCTTCTGGTAGCATACTACATCTCATTAATAAAATTCAAAGTATAATTCAGTTTTCTCTCTGTACATTCGGAATGAGATGGTGGTGTATTGTCGAATGTGTTGCCAAACATTCAGTTTCGGTTTCACGTTTATTTTTAGAATTCTTATGATTTCGAATAATTCGATTTTCTGCCGCGAAAAATTTCTTCTAATTCAGATTTTTCAAATGTTTTATTGTAAATTTCATTTTCCTCCTCTTATTTTTTAACAGAAAGTAATGTAATGATACACTGCTTTTCTGACCTCAATAATTAAATTTAAAAAACCCTTTTTGACTCATAATTGAATATTATACAAAGCAAAACAGATTTTATGTATACACTGAATTAAAAAAATGTAAAACCTCATGATACGTTTTGGTTTATTGTATAAAAATATATTGATTATTTTTATACAATATATTTAATTATATTATATACAATATTTATACAATATTTATAATTTTCACACTGATTTTTCGGTCTTATTAATTTAGAAATCGGTGAGGAAGATGTACTATGAATTCAGATAAATAATTTAAAGTAATAGTTTATAGATCATTAATCATAGATTTTCAACTTTCGACTTCGTGCTTTCCTTATTTAAAAAAATGTCATATATTCTCTAATTTTTTTGGCTTAATGTTCTAATAAAGTTGGAATACAGTTTGATGAGTGTAATTTTTATTTGTTGTTTATAAAAATACTAACAAAATAAGCAATAAGTTTATTAGACTCAAAGTTTATTTCTCCAATTAATTATTTTTATTTTCATTACACGGATTAAAAAAACATTACAGATGAAAAAAAAATTAAATACTGCTCTCATTTATATTTTTAAAAATAATTTCTATCTCATAGTACAATATTTTTAGAATTATTTCTGCTGGAACTCTATTAAATAAATCAAAAGGCTGGAAAATTGATGTTTTTGTTAAACGAATTTAGTGAATCTGGAAATTGTTATTTATCAGAAACAGAGTAACTGTGAAATTCACGATAATTTCAAAATTCACAGTAAATAAAAAAAATAATTGAATTTTTGAATTGAATTTTTTCCACATTGTTTTTGTTTTTTAAGTGATTAAATTTAATTTAGTTCAATTTATCATTTTCAAAAAAAAAAAACGCTATGCAATATGAAAATATGAATAAATTATATGAATCTATCTTTCTTTAAAAAGTCACATGGAACGTCATCATCATTATTAGCGCAATAGTCCCATGGTGACCCAAAGCCGTATGCCTATTGGCAGATTTTGAGAGGGGATATGATTTCTTTTTAGAGGGTAGGGCTGTCAGTCCTACGCCCAATGCTCTACAGCCACATTAGACCGTGACTTATTGTGTAAAGGAATATCAAACACCAGATCTCTAGTCAGTCGGCCATCAGGTCCCCCATTTGGAACGACTGTTAGTAAATTTGTTGTATTTATTTTACATTATTCAAAATTTTATAATTAAAAATACACATTTTGCAGTAATGATATTCAATATTGACCAAAATTAATTAAAATTATGGAATTTAAAATTTTTCATACAGCGCATTTAGAATTTCTACCCCTCTTTTTAATTTTGTTTCTAAAAATATTACATATAATGGGATATAATTTAATATAAAAGCAATTAGGGTCTGAAACATTTAATACATTGCTAATAATATATAAGTTTAGAATAATAATTAACTGAACATTAAATTTCAAATATCTGTATAAAAAACCTTTTTTTTTTTTTGAAGACCAGCAAATCAAATTAAAAAAAATTATTTTCAATTAATATGTAAATAAAAGACTTTTATTAAATTGAATTTTTGTAGACAATTATTAAAAATAAAAATATCATACATGCATTTTCTTTTTTTTTTTATAACTATTTAGCATATTCGCGCTGGTTATTTCAAGATATAACAAAGGTCGAGACTATCCAATTCGTCTCATAACTGGGTCTCGCACTAAACTATTCATGTAAGCAGCCGCCCTCAAACGCAGGTGTTCAACTCAGCGTTTAATTAAGGCAGCTGCAGCATTAACAGGGCTCGTGATTTTCACGCTGTTTGGTGTGAGCGTCGATAATCTGCCGCTTTATTTTGGACGATAGTCTACGAAAGCCCACGTAATATATCGATGCAATGACCCGATTCTTTAACGTACATTAGGCATTTGCTCTGTATATTTAACCGTAAATGCATAAAATGACGAAATTTGATGGAAATTGAAATTTTTGACTGTATCATAACATTCAGAGAGAAGTTTTTGTAATCTTGGTTTTCAAAAATTCTCACAAAATGTTTTAATTTGTAAAACAATTACATTAATATTTTTAAGTATTATGTAAATGCGAATCGATAACTATATATATTACTAAAAGTCTTTATTATCATGTGTGAACATAACGTTGTCCTGGTTAGTTGTCCGTGACGTTATCCGAAAACGAGGGCCAAGCAAATAAAACTTCATTACAAATTTTGGCATAAAATGGTAATTTTAAAATGATTCATGAATAACGTTAAACGAATGTTAACGAATAACGTTAATATAACTTTTAAAATGATTAATGAATAACTTTAATTTTAAGAATTTTCTGAAGAGCTTGGTTTTTACTTGAATTGTTTTGTAGTGCGATTTTGAATCACTTTTCATGTTTTGGGTTGGAATTTTAAACATTTGTATATCCAATGTCTATAAGCCCTCATTGTGCATTGATCAATTCCTTTTTTTTAAAGTTTCATATTTTAGCACTATTGGCATTTTCGGGTGCCCATTGAACTGTATAGTGCTTCTTATTGTATTTGAATACTTCTTTCTTCATTTGTGCCTAGAGTTTTCAAGCATTGATACATTCTTTTGGCTATTGAATGTGATACCGTTTCTTGTAGAATTAGAATATTTCATTCTTCATTCACTACTACATTTATCTTACTTTTGAATATTCTTTTAGATATTCTTGAACAATTCATTCTTACTTAAGTTCTTGATCTATTCAACATTGCTATATTCATGTGGCTATTGCTGTTTTCCGCATTTTTTATTTAAACTTAAGGTCCGAGTGAATAGTGAAGGTCAAACAAATGCAAATGCAACAGAAACAGAGAAGCTAAAAGGAAGCGGAAAAGGGGATAATGTGTGAATGAGATGAAAGGTGACACGTTGATAAGATCCGGGAAGATTTATTCCGGAAAAGCGAAAGCAACTCTATCAGTTGTTGCTGAGATAGCAGAAAAGATTGACTGGAATTCGTCATTGACACAGATAGTCAGGAAAATAGGCTCCTGATCAATAAAAAGAAATTCAACTATTCAACCGAAATTCAACGATGGAAAAGTTAGAGCCATAATATTAGTTAATAAAGGTCATATAATTGATTTTTTATGAAAATAGAGAAGAATGTTTTGATTTGAAAATACCATCAAATAGTACTCATTTGTCTCATATTTATTAATAAAATAATTTTAAAATCAAGGAAAAGTACATTTTTATAAATCCAATCAATCTATATAGAATTTAAAATTAAAAAAAAATTGTTTCTATAAAGCTGTGCACGTTATACAATTATTATGTCTATTTATATTTTTCATGTTTAAAATAGTATTGTACATATTTATACATCTACATATTTACCTATCTACATTTCTACATATCTAAATTTTATTATTGCATCTACATATTTATTAAAAAGTAAAATTTTAACTAATTTATTAATATAGTTTTCATTTATTGCAGAAAATGTAATAAATGAAATCAATAAATGAATAAATGCAATCCAATCAAGATGAGTACAGATTTGAAAAAAAAAAAAATCCTCTGAATTAACAGATTTTGATATTAATACAGTGATTATGCTTCTTGAAATTTTTTTTTTAACTCTTTGACTTAAAGTTTTGTATTTTTTATCCTATTTTTATTCAGCAATTTTGCATATTTATTGGACATCAGCGTTCATTTCACGTGCAAATAGATAGATCAAACAAAAATTAAAATTTATTTTATTGTTGGTTTTTCTAATAAAAATGCTTATTTTTGTAAATTAAGATTAAGAAATAATTGTGGGCTATTTTTTTTTTTTTCATGTGGCATCGAAAAAGCTTCGCAAAGCTGTTTTAACATCGTTGGGGTTGACACAAAATGTTGTTAAGCCTTATTTCATATAAAAGCGCTTGAATTACACTCATGTCCATAAATTAAGGATAATTCAGAATCACACAGAAATTGAAGTCTAAAATAAAAATTTCACCTGTAGAATTATCACACACATCTTGAAGAAGAATATGCAAATTACAGGAAACCACCAGATGGGGCGGATAGTACGTCACAATGACGAGAGTGTAAGAGAGGGGTATATAAGGAATGGTGGCAAAGAAGTAAAATTGTTCACAAGCGCTTTAAAAAGCCTTTCAGTGCAATAACCGCATAGTTATGGCACCAATTAAGCATTTGGATGATTTTTTACGTGGTAGAATTATCGGACGACTGGAATGCGGACGTACCCAGCTGGAAATATCCGAGGAACTTGGAATCGCCCAGAGTGTCATCTCCAGGCTTTGGCAACGATTCCAAGATGATGGTAATGTGAGTAGATGTTACAGCACAGGTCGCCCCCCGAGTTACAATGCCGAATGAGGACCGGTATTTAGCAGTTACTGCCAAAAGAAACAGACGGAGCACAGCATCAGACCTGTCTCGTCAGCTCTCTTCAGCTACCGGTACGAGAGTTTCAAGGCAGACCGTGTACAGACGCTTAGGGCACATTGGTCTATATGCTCGTAGGCCTGTCAGATGTGTTCCCCTTACCGCAACTCACTGTCGCCTGCGATTAACCTGGAGTAGAGAGCATGCATTGTGGACACCGCAACAGTGGCTTGGTGTGATGTTTTACGACGATTCCAGGTTTAGTTTGCAGTCTGATTCTCGCCGGACATTCATATGGAGAGCGCCAGGTACCCGTTATCACCAAGAGAACACCATTGAACGACACCGTTACGGTGGTGCAGGATGGCCCGTTTGGGGAGGAATTATTCTTGGTTCCAGAACTGACCTGCATGTTCAGAGTGTAACGATGACAGCCCACATGTATCGGGATGTCATTCTGGAACAACATGTACGTTGTTTCGGGGCGCCATGAGTGCTGAATTTCTGTTTATGGAGGACAACGGCCGTCCTCACCGTGCAAACATTGTAGACGAATGCCTTTAATTGGAGGATATCACCCGTATGCATTTGCCAGCATACTCACCGGACTTGAATCCAATAGAGCAGGTGTGGGATATGCTTGGCCGACGATTTGCGGCCCGTCAACCCCCTCCCCCGTCAACCGGAACTTCGGAGGGCATTGCTTTGTTTGATGAGTGGTGTAATATTCCCCAAGATCAGATTGATAATTTGATACTGAGCATGCCTAGGCGTTGTAAGGCTTGTATTGCATCGTCCGGGAGACATACTCCATATTAACCATCATACTAACCATGTTATACTGCTTTTGTAAATAGGTTCTTTTTGAAATTTGCTCCAGGGAGTAAAAATCGCACTTTTTATTAATTATGTCAAACATATAGCATCTTTTTTTGCTCTTTACCTTTTGTTTAATAAACTTTACAAATAAGTCAAATTTGTTTTGTTTCTGTCTCTTTCTTTGCCTGAACTTCATTATCCTTAATTTATGGACATGAGTGTAGAAAAGCAAGAAATTCTGAAAGGTTATATAAATGTGATAACTTGCATGTCATTTATAAAAAAAAAAAAAATAATTTCTCAATCTTTTTTGCTCAGCTTTATGAAGAAAATCGTTATAATTCCTAATTGACTAATATAATTAACTAAATAAAAAATTAAATTTCTTATTCAATTGTTTTAATAACAACATAGTAAATGACTTACCTATTTCATCAAGGTCAAGGGAAGAATAAAGTTAGAATTTCTGGGATATTCTTATCAAAATATTCTTAATTATTGACTGAATTCAACAAAGACTTTATAATGTTTGCTTAGAATTTCTTTTCATTGATATCTTAAGGAAAATAAAAATGTTGCCATCAGTCAAAAAAAGTACATAAAGATTATTAGTTAAAACTTAGTATTAAAATCATTAAAAATCCTTAAAATAAATCGTTAAACATTATTAAATTATTAAGATGCAATACAATGTCTAATATTAAATACATAACAGGGGTCTGATTGCGGAGTGACTAGCTCTCTGGTACTCGGTGCCACAGGTTTCGGGTTCGAGTGCTTTCGGTGTCATGGATGTTTGTAGTGGTTCGGACTCCACCTTTAACCCTAGCTCTCAATCTAATGTGACTGTTGAGAGTACGGCTGAAAACCGTAGCTCGTAAAAAAAGAAAACGTCTCATGTCTCGAAATCTGCCAGTAGGAAGACTGTCTTGGCCTACTATGGGGCTGCGGCGACAATGGAGAAATACACAACAACCAGCCATATGCTATCTAACTACAGTACTGAGAAACACTACTTTACACAGTCATGTTAAACTTTTTGATGAATTCGTCTCAATTTTACTCCGACTTCTAATGAATTTCATCGGTTTAGTTTTCTAAAGTCACTATTTAAATCTCCTTGTGTTATTAAACGAAGAAACAAAGTAGAAACAATAATATGCATCACATAATAAAGGTATCATTACTAAAAATTTTCATCAGATCATTGTTCATAAGCGTCTTAGATTCAGCACATTGGACTTCCAAAACTATTTATGTAACTAAGTTCAATCAACCTGAAAGATTTTATAATTGGAACCATATATCTGTAATAGGGCTAACATTTTCCTTAAACGCGAGGAAGTAATTAAAATGAAGTAATAAAATAATTAAGCAGTAAATTGAAAGTCCTTTTTGATGATATCCTCTGAAGTGCTCGTTTTAAATTGCGATGTAACGAAGTTAAAGTAGCATAGCAAGTCACCATGGGGCCTTCAGGTTACTGCTGAATCTACTACAGATCAGTTATCAAGGTTGAGTGCCCTTAACAAAGCAAAGAAAAATATGTATATCTTAACATATTAAATAATACATGTTTTAAAAAGATGCATTTAAATAACGAGATGTCTGTAAGAATATCTAAATTATTTATTGCGAAATGTCACCACATAAAAAATTGATCTAGTAAAAGCAATTATTAAAATCCTTTTGAAATAAAAATTTATTTTAAAGATTTCTAAGAACTTCTGCCCACCGTCATTTAATTTAATACTTTCTGATGAATAATTAAAGTTAATTTTTCCATTAAGCAAATAAATGTAATGCCGGCTCTTTGTTGAATAAATAGTGACTTCAATTTTAATTTAGGAGCAAATTGTGATTTTAAATTCGTTTTTTTTTCTCATCTCTTTTGTAGAACTTTTAGCATTAAATTGCCTTTTATTACTTTCCTATTATTCTTCTTACTTTAATAGCAGTTTCGCCAAATTGCCCTTTTTGAGCTCTAATGAACTGTATTAGCAGACATTCAGTTCTGTCACCGAATAAGCTCTAAAATGAAGGCATTAATTTGTGTTAGAAACTTTTCTAATGAGGGTAATTTGATTGTTGCAGTGGACAATGCTTTTCGTGATTCTTAATTAGGAATGGAAAACATCCCATGAGTAAGGCATATTTTTTTTCTGGAAAACATTTATGAAAAAAAAAGAACTACTTATTATCTATCACATTAAGAAATGTAACAACTATTACAATTATATCATTATTTTATAAATTTGTGCATTTTCCTTGAACGTTTTAAAACAATATACGTTTTAATCAATACTTAAATAAATATGATAAATTTATTCTTTCTAACTGAATAGCACTTTTTTAAATATTTAACAACATTTGGTACTGTGTTTTGAATAAAAAATATTTTTTTTAACATGGTTTGAAACTCACGTTCCATTGATGTATACCCAACAGACAACAAATGGGTGATGTTTTCCGTTTGGTTTGTCACTCTACAGACAGTTTGTGCACACTTTTGGGCTAATTAGACCGGGACCTACAGTTTAAAAGTGGACTCCCAACTACTAATCTTCAGGATTTTAACTTGAAGGTACCAATGTCCAGAGCACTAGCAAATTAGCCATTAGGCTTCAGGCTTTGCTTACAGAAAGACTTTTATGGGTAACTGCCTCTTTTTCATGTTTATGGGAGGAAACCTGGTAAACTCTCACCAGGCAACCTGTGTATCGATGGGATTGAAAACAAGTTGTCACAATCGTCATCGAGTCTCATCACATCTAGAAGCAGTGATTGCAATGACGTCACCAGTGGATTCGAGCATGATCCTTCCTGCACACTAGCTATTGGGCCATGAATTGAATAATGATTTTTTTAAAGTTTATTGAGTGCAATTTGTTAACTTTTACAAATACTTTAACAATTTGTTTGTTTCTATTTATAATTTATTTACATGTATTCTTCTTCATTGGCACAACGGCCTCTAGACCGTCTGCGATATTAGAGATTCGAGACAGTAGATGTTTTATTTTTACAGGATAGGGTTATCAGCCCTTCTCCCAACGCTCTACAATCATAGACAGGGACCTAAGTTTAAAGAAGATTCCGAACCACTACAAACATCCATGGAACCTCCAGTACCTGACCCCAGAACCATTCGCCCCGAGCGCTAGTCACTTGGCCATCAGGTATACTCTATACATTGTATACCATGCAAGTATTACTAAACTATAAAAAAAAATATTGCATTTAGTTTATTACTTGTTTAAATGCTACAAAAATTGGGGAAGAGTTTTCAACTAATAATAATGTGAGAGATAAATGCTAGTTTAGAAATTTCATATTTCATTGAAAAATGAGTACAAATTGGACAAACGAGTACGAAATGATATGACGTTTTGCTGTTAAGTCAAAAATCAACTAAGACTTTTTATACTAGTAGAGAACATCTCCCAATTTTATTACAACAACGAAGGACTTGGAAGTATTGCGAGCTGTTATGGGTTAGTATCATGCTTTCAGAAGCTGGGCATAGCTTTTAAAGTACCAGTCTCTAATCTTTCACTATTTTTAGTGGTGACAGCTCCTAATAAATTAATAGTAATGTACCAGCTTCGCTTTGGATATTTAAAAACACTACACGAAGTAGAAATTCTCAGGAATTTCACTACAATATTATGAACAACTTCCAGAAGTCGTAACGAAATTATACCAATAATTTCTGCTAATGGTAAATAATTATGGGTCTCATAAAAAAAAGAACACTAATTGTTTATTATTATTAGAATTATCTATATTACTGTTTTAGCTATATAAAACAATCTCATATCAAGTTAAGAGTATTTATACTCTTTCATTATTTTGAGAAAATAGGAATTTTAAATTTTAACCACTTTTTCAATCTCTCTGTTGTTTATTCCATATCTAAATGATATAATTGGACAAGCCATGCTTAACATTGTATGAAAATGTAAATACAAGAAAAAAAAAAATTAAGGATTAGTGATACGTAATTAGTATTACCTATTTGCACTTTACAAACACAATTACGTTTATTTATGTAGTTGAAAATCACTGATTATAATTTATTCAGCAAATGGAATCTGTTGTTCGCTGGATAATTTTTAAAATAAAAAATCCTATTTTGAAGAAATTGAGTATACTTAGTTTATTTTTTCAATTACAGTTTTTATTAAAATGAAAAGAAAAGAGTAGGATCTGCAATTATTGATTTAATTGCGCAATCTTATTATAAAGACGGAAAAGAAGGATTGTCCAGTAATTAATTCGGGTGTAAGTAGTTAAGAAGTTTTGAAATTGTTTTTAAAATACATTCAAAATCGTAACGAAATTCTTTGTTTTCTATTATAATTTAACTAAGTTAAATTTACAATGGGTTACAACTGACATGAACTGTAAATACCCAGCACACGGAAAGTATCATATAATGATATTTAAAAAAAAAAAAAAAATGATTTTAAAAATAAATCATTGCTCAATTCCTTAAATGCATAAATACGTTCATTGTCATAAAAATAGCACCCCAAGAAACAGTCATCGATCCACTGCAGAAACTTTTTTTTGTGAATGTTTGTGTAAAGCCCATATGAAAATGATTAAAACTGGGCCATTATTACACATTACATGATTAAGTGTCCTCTATAACAAACTCTATATTAAAACTACCAATGTGTGGCTATTTATTGGAGTAAGATAGGCGTATATCAGTAACTTCTGCTGTTGTTATAGAGGATGTTAGAGGGCTGTTTGTTATGTTATAGAGGTTAGGCTGTTTGTTATAGAGGACACTTAATCATGGGAGATGTTATGTCGTATCGAAACAAATATATATCAGCTGTCCTAGTATTAGGATGAAAAATTAATTGGGCTTATAGAGGCTGGAGAGGGTAAGTTCAGATGCACGGGGACTCATGGCTCAGGATGCCTTCGGATGACCAATAACTTGAAAGACTACCTAGTAATCGTCTGACTTGCACACGCACATTCAATTCCATTATTGTCCGACATTCGTTGGCAGGCGGCAAGATCAATGCTGAGCTCATGTGTCTATTCATACCCTTACGAGGCGCATAGTTGACAATCATTTGCTAAAGGGGTGGGTATTATTTGTGCTGTCCCTAATAACTATATAACATCTTCTCCGTTTGGAGTAGTTCGAAATAAACAGAATTGGAGTGGGGGGGGAAATAGTCTTCACTGACAAGGCAAAGGTTGTGTCCTTTAAAGGAGTTCCGGGAATTGTAGAACTCCCCCGCACCTCCGGTTAATTAAAGTCTTTACTGACAAATAATAAGCGATTCAATTTGGGTTCTCATTTAAAGTGAGTGTATTTTATATTTTTCGGCTCGGTATTAAAGGGAGCTCGCACGTGTCTGACAAATTGCGATTCAATTTGTTGAACAACTCTCTGGGAACACAATGTTGTATGCTAGTTGAACAACACAATGCCTGTGATGATTAGGAAATTTATTGAATACTACATTTGAAATGTGTGTATTTCTTAGGTACTAACTAGATCCGGTATTTGTGAGTATTCCTGCAATAAATGCTCATTTTGTTTCCATTGATCATGTAACATATATCATCGTTATAAATACACTTGCAAAATTTTTAATGCGATCGGACATAATATTTTTTGTTACATTAATTTGTATAGTAATGATGGCATTAATATAATCGAACTGAATTGTTTTAAATAACTGACAAAGTATTATAAGTTTTTAACCTTGTATTCCATGCAGGCTGAAAGCATAATAACTGAAATTGTGTAGGCAGAATTTTATATTAATATACTTTTAATAATGTTTTAATTAAATATTCATCAGGAAAACTGCTATCTGAATCTACCTCCATCAAAAAAAAAAATGAATGGAATTATTATCTTCAATGACTAAAGGTCTGCATTACAGGCTCTTAATAAATATTATATCTCTTTTAGAACAAATCCACTGTTTACACAGAATGCCTATCCTACAATGGATACAATAGTTCATGTGGATTTGAAATTGAATGAAATTGCAGAATCTTTGGCGAAGAATGCCACAAATCTGTTTCAGACTCACATTCTTACTTCCCTTGCTGATGCAAATGCCTTGGCAAAATCTAAACTTGTAATTCCGTCTAAGATCAAAACTAAATACCAAATTACAGATCTAAATAACTACAGCAAAACAGCTACTATTCCCCAAGATGAAGGACGAAGCACCAAAAAAAATAAAAATTTCTGATGATGGCATTGAAAAATACCAAAAATGTGGCAACTGCCTTGATGTCCAGCCTACTCCTCATCATGTCTTCGATTGCCCAGCTGTTGCAATTGCCATATATTGCTTGGGCCCTCCTTCGGAAGAAGATTTACATTCCTAGCTGGAAATCAACATAGCCAATATTATTCAGGAGCACCACTATATTTCATTTTCTTGTATTCTTCAGGGGATACGACAACAACAACATTAAATATTCATTATTTCAGTAAATCAAATTTTTAATCAAAAGTTCAACGATTTGTAAACCTTAAATGAATTCATGTTTCTGAAATTAATACCAATTTAATTTATATATAAATGAAAACCTCATAACAAATAATTAATGGTTAAAAATACTATAGTTTAAGAAACAAATCATGCATATGCCTATGAAAATTAATTTTTATGAAATATCATCAGTCACTGAAAATGCTTACATTAATTTTCTTCGCTTAATTTACACCATAAATCAAGATCTATACTTGAATCAATTCACAGTTTTTCCAAAACAGTTCTTCTCTATCGTCTTGATAGAAATAGATTAATTTATTCACTCAAAGGAGATTTAAAGATTCTAAGTTTGAAAAGAAGTTCAAAATCTAATGATGTATTTTTGCATTTTTAGAAAGCGGAAAAAAATTATTCAATATGTTAACGAACTAGCTTCTCATTTTCTGTTTTATAGACTAATCCCATATAAACCCTCTCGAAGTAACAAGCTAATTAAGAGGGCAATCAATAAATTAAGTTTAAAATTTTCAATGGAAGGTTAATATATTAAATGAAAAGATTCATTAGTCTTACGATCGCGGAGTAGATTAACATTTGTTTCAATAAAACAAACAAATATTTAAAATTTTGGCACTATATTGTGACACATTTTCTAAATAAAACCATTTATTATGAAATTAATTTTATTTTATTTTCGCGTGTTATTTTTTATTTCCATAAATTTGATGGCATATAAGGATTAAGTAATCATAAAATGGAAGTTATAATTTTATGTGTTTTTTATTTAAATACCATTACATTTTAATTAAATGTTAATGAGATAAATAAAGGAATTTTTAAAAATATTATTTTTCTTTCATTTATAATATGCATATTTTTATAAATCTGATAAAATACATTGATTTATTTACGTTGATTGTGAATTGGATACAACATTTGTTTCTGTAAAATTGTTATTCAGTATTTAAAATTATGTCACTCAATTGAAATAAAATTTTAAATAAAGAGCACTTAATATGAAATAACAGTCTTTTAGTCGCGTACATAATTTTATGTTTGCATAAATTTCATAATAAAAAAGAATTCAATAATCATGTATTGCACATTAAATTTAACGTTTTTTTCAATATAAACGTTTTTA
This sequence comes from Caerostris extrusa, assembly GCA_021605095.1. NCBI lineage: Eukaryota > Metazoa > Arthropoda > Arachnida > Araneae > Araneidae > Caerostris > Caerostris extrusa. The sequence goes on along the minus strand of BPLR01013271.1, from coordinate 10,382 downwards.
GATAAATATTTAAAATGTCATTATTATAATAATATTTTTAAAATAATATTTTTTTATAATAAACACATTATTTTTGATAGAGGAAATTTTATGGTATATATTGAAATTTTAATAATATAAGTGCAATGATTTAATTAACATTTGTTTCAATAAAACAAATTTAGATTTTTATACTATATTACTATATAGTTAAAAAACTGAAAGTTAACTACTTTTTAACTGTACATGCTTTTCAATAACATGGGAATATAAAAGTAAAAAAAATCGTTTAAAAAATAAGGAATCGATTTAAAATACAAAAATATGTATACGTAGGACAGCATTCATAGGAAACTGAAAAATAACAAACAAAACAAAAAGAGAGTGGACAAGGTCCTTATAAAATTGTAAAACGAAGTTATAAAATTGTTAAACAGGCTATACAATTATATAGAACAAAGCAAATGATTGATTTGAAAAGCAAAACTGTAAAATAACATTCATTTAACAAAAGGTTCGATGTGTCTCATTAAAATCATCATAAAAGTCGTATCCCCATTTGAACACAGAATGGAATATTCTAATATAAATGGTGAATGGAATATTCGTTTATCGTGATTTGATTTAAGTTGGAAAGAAATGTTTTGTCTGTTGTCAAAAATTCAGATAATAAAAATATCTCTCTACTTGATGCTGTTTTCGTGGTCATTATTATAGAATTTACGACTTGCAAAAAATGCGGTCTGGCAGCTAGGTTACAGCGAGAGTTAATGGGTTTGTTTCTCAAGTGCAACCTGTATTTTAAGGGCACGGACGGACAATCGGTATTGGGTTGCAAATGTAACCGTATCTTAATAGAAAAAGATAAAAAAATATTCCAAGATTTGAAATGAGTTAGCTAAAATAACGAAAATTTAATAAACACATAGATACATCAAAAAGTACAAAAAAATATTTCTGAAGGAGATAAAAAAAAAAAAATTCTAATATTTAAAAAAATCAACAAATATCCATAAGAAATGAACCCGTAATATCTTGGAAAGTTTTATCAAGGAATATATATATTCTCATGACATTATAATACATGCTATTCCTGCCCACTAGAGGACTGAATCAAGAAACAATATATCAAGTGTAGTATACCGATACCATGGAGGAACTTCTTTCCGCTAAGAAACACTAAGTAATATAACAGATATAAAACAATTCAGTAGCGCATTTGGTTTCTTGTAGATAAATTAGGATCGCAAGCACAAGATTACATAATTATTTATCCATAGAGGAACAGTTGGATGTGGTTAACGATCATGAAAAACGAAGGATGGCAATCAGCAATAGGAAAAGAAGGAAATCTGTGTAATGTTGGGAAATCTAATAATAGAGAGTTTTTGCATACCGTATTTTTATCTTCCGATATTCTTTTTCTCCTTAGCGCGTATGCTCACAGGAAACATTATTACAGCTATGCATGCGCAATTTCCTATAAGCATGGGCGCTAAGAAGAAAAAAAATATCGGACTATAAAAATACGGTATGCAAAACTTCACTATTATGTAATTAAAAATTATGTGTCTTTAAAGTATTTTTTGGGAAATATACTAATGTTTGAATTATTTTAAATATTTTATATAAGCAATAGCAAATTAACCAATAAAATGAACTGATAAATTATAATCATATATAATATGAAATGCCTACTAAGAATTCAAATACTATATACCGTATTGAGTAAGGATAATATTTTCTGAAGTTTAAGATAACTAAAATTTTATTTTTTAAAAAGAATTTGAAGGGCGGATGCATTAATTTATTGAAATGTGATAAAAATATTATTTATTTTTTTACGATTTCTACATAATTTTATAAATTTTCTTCAAATTAGGGAACTCATCAACTTAGGAAAGTCCATCAACATAAGAAAATTGAAAGGCTCTAGTGATGTGATGCGAATGGGTAAAAATTCAAATGTCATTGGTAGTGTTCGGTACGCCCCATTCGTGGCTCAATGGCCACCAGCGCGTAACGCCGCTGGTGAGCATTAGGGTGGAATTCAATGCGCTGGCTGCTTTGTTGTAGACACTGTTTCAAGAAACGAGGAAACTCGATGGCATTTGTTATGTTCAGCATCTTACCTCGGGAGTCGGACTGCTAGGTGGGAGTTTTATCGGGTTTTCTCCCATACGATACGCAAATGGGGTTGTTCCCTCCTAAGGCCTCCCGGAAGGACTGTCCTCCTTATTCAGCAACTCGAGCCAAGTCAGAATTCTACCTGCGCGTGCTGCATCAAATAGAAGCTTCCCCTTTTTCCCTTCTTCTATGAGTAGGTAACTCGTGGGGTATCCACCTCTGCACTGCAGGACACTGAGGGATTGGACACACAACAAAACATTCGAGTCTCTTTGTAGAATGAAATTTTCAGCTGATTATTTTAAACTTTTTTCAGGTGACAATATACATTTATGGTGATTCATGGTGACATACACCCCTTCATGATACTTTAACCAACGCCAAATTAAACTTTACTGTTTTATTACAAAGCAGGAAACGTGCTAATATTACATTGTTTTATTCCCATTTAACACCCATTCATCATTCAACCAGCGCCATGTTTAACAAACGATATATTTTTAAAACTTATTCTTTCAGTTTTATTACAAAACATTAAGCGACCGCTAGTTTAATATTTTATTGCATTTGTTTTTCAAAAGAAAATATAAAAGTTTCAAAATTTTCATGTTTCTTGTTGTTAAAATTCGACATTTCAGATTAATAAAGAATTTCTTCCTTGCCAATCGGCCATGATATCTAGATGGTGAATTATTCTTTAATCTGCTTTTTTGTCTCATATACTCGCACGATTCTTCAATTCACTTCATTACTTAGTAAAAAGTAAAAGAATTTATTTATAAATCCTGTCACGCCATTATACAATTCTCTTCAAACTAATCGATCACTAAATTAAAATAATACGTAAAAATAAATTTCTATCTCAATATCAAATTATTTTCCCAAAATTCGTTTAATTCCTGGTCATCGTTACACACAATGTATTCGAGAGACATGCATAAATTGTACCGAGCTTGTTTCAGCATGAGTTTAAATCTACAAAAGACATTGACTTCCACGTAATTAAGTGCACAAACAGGAGCTCTTTCTTCGGACCAAGTAGTTTTTGGCTTTAATTTTCTACCTCCAATTTCATCTGAAGGAATTTAAATAAGCCGAATAAATAACATCTTAATGAACAGCGAAAGTCTCCCAGTCTAGTACGACCTCTTGCTTCTAAAAGAGAAGTAAATTAGCATGTGGCTTCATTACTGGAAAGCAGTCTTTTCGGTTTAATAAGTCAATATCTTATATGGTTTGAAAATGAAAGCATCTTTAGATTGCTCTTACCTTCAAGGATGTAATAAAAAAGAAACGATTTCAGGAAGTTTATGAAAGTAGTTACGTGTTATCAGAAGTTTTCAAACTGGTTAATAAAAGATGTATTTATCTCTATACTATGGTAAAAAAATTATTGATTCATTTTTAATTTTTGATACGACTTTGCATTTCTTCCGTAATTGCATTCTATCAGTAATACGTTTCCTGTAAAACTTTCTCGTTGATTGAAGTTTCATTAAATTGTCATGAAGAAATATAATTCATATTATTCATGAATACAGAAATTAATCAAAATAAAAGAGGAGTTACATAAAAGATTTTATTCCTCTTCAACTTACTAATAATAACAGCATACGGTTGCCCTAAGACAGCACTATTTCTTCTATTACTAGAAATGTCTTGGTTATCGTCTATGGGCTTCCATTTGTGAAATTTATTCTGTAATCTCTTGAACAAAAATTAGGACCAGCCTCCTGTGGTGCCGATGATTCAAGGGATTTAAAAAAGAATTCGTTAATTAAACTTTGTGTTCTTTGTGTTGAAAATGTGGATTTTTGGTTAGGCCATAGCAAAGGAGACATTAAGGATTTAGGTCATGTTAAACCTTCCCAGGTCGTTTCTGATTAGGATCATGTATAACAAAATGATTATCCAATTTACTGTTCAAGACCTTCTTTAATTAAATCTGAATTTAGAACAAGGATTTTCTAAGTCTTAATCACGGCTTTCCTTGAGGGTCAGGAGACTCAAGGACAACCTCTATTATTTCCTTTTCGTTTAGGGTTTTAACAACTAATAATTCATCGATATATTCAAACGATATATAATCAAATCCTTCTCTGTAAATTGTATGTGTCATTGTAATTGGAAAATTCAGTCGTATCAGGGAAGATGGGATCTTTGATTTTAATACATTCTAGCCAAACAGCTTTCCAACATGCATTCAAAATTGATGGTTTTAATTCAGCTAGCGTTAATTCAATTTGATTTGATTTATACAGTCCATAATTGAAAATTTCATCCACATATCAAAAAGACTGTTAGTGTTTCCTTGTCCAGTTTGTCCACAAAGTATTGAAATATACGCTTTAAGTAGTATGTTTTAAATGTCGCAATTATTCCTTGACTTAATGGTTGCATCAATGTTGTAGCATTAGGTTGCGGGAAACAAAATTGCACGTTCGAATGTTCTAAAGCCGGGTGTCCAGGTGCACTGTCTATAATCAAAAAACTTTAAATTCAAAACACTTGGAATTCTAAAGTCTAAATTTAACCCTAAAGTCTAACTTCTGGAATTAAACATTTATTGAACCATTCAGTAAAGATATCTGTGGTAGCCCAAGTGTTTTTAAATTTCCATCCTGCTAACTGACAATTCATTCAAATCTATACCTTTCATTAAAAGGGATTTTAGGAGTCGATTTACAAGCAATGACAATAACATACGGTCTCCTGAAGGGTTGGAGCAAAACAACAAGGTTACACGATCTTTAGCTGCGTTAAAGTCACCAGAACTTGTCTGCGCGTTTGCTATTTAAGTTCTATTCGGCATTCTTTTCCTAAACAGACCACTTTCACCTGCATTCCAAACTTAACTATTCCTTAATCAGGAATGTAGCCTCCAACTTCAATTATTTTAGCAAAAATTCTGCAGAAATTCTTTAGCAGCCGATTAGTCTGCAGATGCAGTTTCACCTTTAATTTTACAATGGGATAAGTACGTCTTTTAGAAAACCTGATAATGCAACCTGAGAATTCACTTTTTGTTTAACTCAGATGAAGTGACTTGTTCTGTTCCTTTAATTTTCCTGGCTCTATTCTTTTATATTTGCAATTTATTTCATATTCACATTATGAGTTTTCCCATCTTCTCATTGACAATATTCGTTGTGCATGATGATGATTTATCATGTTACTTTGTTCCAGAACATACCGACTTTCTAATAACAGCCTCATTTTTTACGGTAGCTTTGTGTAGATCAAAATGCGTTCCCTACAGACGTTGCACCTTGTCCAACTATAAGGCTATCTAAAATTTGCAAAGTGTTCGTTTTCCTTTTTTTTTATAGGTGAATTTTGTAACATTATGACAAAAAATATTTCAGTTATAATTAATAAAATAAAGGCTTATATACATCAAAAGGTTCTTTTCACTTTGATTATCAAACTGAAAATTTATACAAAATTCCATATTGAAGTTATAAAATTCTGGAAATTCCCACAAATGGAAATCGCATTATATTTCGTTTCCAATGTCGCAGTTATAAAAAATAAAACTAAAGCTAAGAATCTAGATCGATCGTATTAAATCAATATAATTGTGTAGAAAGATAATTAAATCTTTTTCTAATTCGTGTTAAATCAAAATCCTGTAAAAACAGAATTGGGTGTATTGTTTTTATGATTGTTTTTCTTAAACTTTTCTAAGTAGTTTAAAAATTGCTTTCTAAAATCCATTTTCTCCTATAATCCTTAGCCTCAGATAATAAGTAAAAAATTTTAGGAAAAGAAAAATCTTTTTTTCAATGAGAATATATTTTTAATTGAAAATTAAATGGGAGACAAAGCCACAACAATAACGAAAACAATAATTGCTGTTGTGGTTTCTCTTGTTCAATTGCTGATGGAAGCACATAATCATGCAGATTCAAGACTACAAACTCCAATATATCTGAAAACACATTATTTAAGAAAATAGACAGAATTTTTAAATAAAGCAATAAGAACATTTGCCTTTTAATTTATGTCGTGTAGGTTTAGTTTGATATGCCCTTCTATGGTGATTTTGTGCACACTTTGGGCTAATTAGACCATGATATTCAGTTTAACATGGATTCCGAACCACTAACAAATATTCATGCCACCGTCAGGATTCGAACCTGAAGCTGTGCTAACAAAGATCAAAGCACCAACTAATTGGCCATCAGGCTGCGCATGTCATGTAGGAGAAAATTAAAAAAAATGTCCCACAAATTTATTTGATTATCCCTGTTAAACTACTACTAGATTTTTATTTTAGTGACTGCTGCGTGTAGCACATCAGGATTTAAATTCATATCTACTTGTTCGATATTTCAATAAGTCCGGATAACTATTGAACATTTTAAAGTTTTTTCACGTACATCTTGAAAATTGAACATTTTAAAGTTTTTTAAAAAGCATTTAGGTAAAGAAACAAAAATGTTTTTTAAAGAAAATGTTTTTATTGAGACATCAGAATGGAGATAAACCACAATATAAGGAAAACAATATTTGTTGTGGCTTATCTTACTCAGTTGTGGAGGAAGAACATAATTATGCAGATTCATGGTTACTTGCGTCAATATGTCTGAAGATACATAGTTTCAGAAAACAGGCAGAATTTGTTAAGGAAAGCAATTGCCCTTAATTTGCATGTCGTGTAGGAAAATTCGAAAATGTTCCAGAAATTTATCACAATATTGATGCCAGTTTTATTTTAGTGACTGTTGCGTACCACATCAGAATTTTTAATTCATATCTACTGGTTCAATAGTTAGCTGGACTTCGTGAATAAACTTCAAAATGTTAAATATTTCAATAACTCTGTGATATAAATATCTATACTACTTATATATATATATATATGTATATATATATATATATATATATATGTATATATATATATGTGTGTGTGTGTGTGTGTAATATTTGAGAATATGAAATAAAATGAGCCTAGTTTTTCTCACTATTTTCTAAAAATCGGTAAATAGTAATTGAATTGGAACAAGAATGTCAAGATTTAAATTAATCTCAAATCGAACACTTTCTTTTAGCTTTTCTCTACCAACTTATGATGTGGAATAATTATAGTGCATCCAACGTTATTTACGGTGAACTATAAAGGAGCATGTTACACTGAATAATAAAAAATAAGTAAAAAAATCATGAATTCAGAGGACTTTCAAGTAATGTTGTTTCTTATCCCCACTTGTTAGACAGCAACATCTATACCAAATCCATGAACCCTTACATGTAGTCTCATGGGAAGGAGAGAGGGCAGTTTCTGTTGTGATGGAGCATCCTGAGTAGACTTGCCTCCTTGACCAGCTTTACAGGGTAGGGTTTTCAGCCAGCCGTACGCCCAACGTTCCATAGTCATATTAGACGGGGACCAACGGTTTAAAGGGGATTCGAATAACTATAAACATCCCTGGCACCGCCCAGGACTCGAACTCGAAACTTGTGGCACCGAGCACCAGAGCGCTAGTCACTCGGCCATCGGGCCCCTCTTTTAAGTAATTTCTCGGGATTTGCGCATTGTAATGATGAAAACTCTAATTAAACAAGCCACTATGATCAGATCGGTACAAAAACTTCTTTTTCACACTCTCCGCAGAATCTACTCGTTTTTTAAAGCATTATGGACATCGGCAGGATGAATCTTGCGTGTCTTTTATTTAGTGTACTCTATAATTATGACTCTACTTTTCTAGTTCTTTTACAAATCTCTTAAAATTCAACATCGTAATGGGAAAAACCTCAAATTAAACAATGCACTACGATCGGTGAAAAGTTTCTTTTTTTTTTACACTCTTCACAGAATCTACTCGTTTTCAAAGTATTATCCACTTCAGTGGAATCAAATCATGCTTGTTTCTATTGCACTCTACCATTAGTTTCAGACTTTTTCCCAATTCTCTACCACAAATCTCAAAAAAAAATTCTACATAATTATTTTAATTGTTAATTTTATGTAAAAATGAAAAAAAGTACAAATAAACATTTTAAAAGTGGATATGTAATGTGTCTTAATTAACAAATTAATTAAATAAATCATTTATTAGTGATGCCATTTAATTAAGGAAAATTAGTCAAGAATTAATTAAATTTCAATAATTTGCAATAAATAAAAGCCTTATATAAATGGATATTTACTAAGGCATATTATTTATACCAAGGCTACTTATATTATGCTTGAAATATTTCCTCTACCATTTTTTAAGCGAGTCAGCAATATCCTGTAACGGTGTGTTATCGTTGTCCTGAGAAATTTAATGCTTAATGGCGCGATATGGTTTATAATGTAGTAAGTTAGTTGCAGACAGATTCTCGACTCGTAGTGAAAATATGATGTGAACAGGGAAATCTATCACGCGGTAATCGCTTCTGCAAAATGCGGATGAGTAAACCAGAGCTAATGTCTGTATTTATCCACCATTTGGGAAGTGAGTAATTTATCGCCCAATTAACTTACAATCGATTTTCGCATGAAGACGGATGTGGCGCGCTTACGAGTAATTCTCTGTACTAGCAGGACCATTTTTCAACTTGTGGTTAAAGGCGCTTTTCATCAGTTCTAGTAAAAATACAGTATAAAAAATTAAGCCCTATAAAAGTTTCGATTTACGTTATTTGAGTTTAATATAACTCACCTTGTTATTGGGGTTTAAGCTAGGAAGAAGCTTTGATATATGTATAGTAAATGAAACATAGTTTCCATAGAATTATAACAGGAATCTTCCTACCTTTTTAACACTTTCATGTGAATCTAAGAGGCTGGATTTCTTAAGCAAAAGAATTAAGTGAATAAGCCTACTAATTAAAAGAATATTTACGCCAATGTAGATATAGTAAAATGGTCTGATGGCCGAATAACTGACGCTTGTTAACACAGATTTCGGATTCAAGTCCCGGCAGTGCCATGGTTGTCTGTAGTAGTTCGTAATCCACTTTGATCCGTAGACCTCGGTATAATATGACCATCACAGAGCGTTGGACGTATGGCTGTCAGTTCTATCCATAAAAAAAAAAGGAAGCAACTTATGTTTCGAAATGTGCCAGTAAGTAAATTGGGGCAACAGACCCTTGTTAAGCCTTGGCTCAACAAGAGGTCTGTTGCACCAATGAAAAAGAAAATATAAGAAATCGATTAGACATGACTTAATCTGCCATAATTTAAGAAGTAGGCATACGATATCCCCAGATGTCACACTTTGGTGTGCTCCTTTTAGATTGCAGTGATGCCAGACAGAGTTGACCTACTAAATTTGTATGTTATACTAAAGTTGAAAACTGAAGAAAATCTTTGTAGTTTCATATAACTGAAAAAAAGTCAAACAAGAGGGAAAGGCAGAACTGCAAAATCAGACTTGTAAAAGTTTTATTCAATTCCTTCTATTAGCTCACACTCTCCTTGTATGTATCTTTTTCAAATTTTCAATCGTTCATAAATATTTTTTTTATTCCTCCACTCATGTTCAAATGCATTGTTTTTGAACTTGCAGTGATGACACTGGATGTTAATACAAGTTACTTCAAATATTAATTCAGTAATTAAATTTAATTAATTAATTTTTTAGGTCTTTTTACATTTAAGTTGCATGTATTTAATAATAGATGGCGCCATATGTAAAAGCAAAAACTTCAACTTTATTTGTAATATAGTGAAAAAAATTTGGAATTGACTTTAAAATATTTTTTTTTTCATATTACTTGTTTTTTCAAATGTCATATACAAATCAGTGCTTATCCCATCAGTACATGAGCTCTCCGGCATTTTTCAAGAAGCAATAGTGAATCAGATTAATCGTAGAAGAGTAGGTGACAAAACCCAGTGGAACTTAATCATGCTTCAGATGTGTCCTTAAGACTCAAAAACATGGATCTGTTTGTAGTTTATTGAATTTTCCTATTCAGCTAATAAATGTCTCAAGATGAGAAATTTAAAGATTATGAATATAAGAAGCTACTTAAAAATTCCTTTTTCGGCAAGTGAAATAATAATATCAAGAAGCTTTGCTTCAAAGTCGAGACTTGAACTTTAATACTTCACTATGTTCTTATCAATTTGTATTTGATCCTCTTATATGTTATTGGTACTAAAAAAACAAATTACGCCCTAAATTTCAGTCCAATAGCAATTTATAAGCAAAACATAAGAAAATTCTCTAATTCAAATTTTTTCTTAACTACTTCCTCATAAAGCACTCATTTTCACTCGCTTAAATAAGCTTTCCAGTCACGTCTTTTACAAGAAAGAAATTTTTATATTGTTC
>BPLR01013270.1:0-206010 GCA_021605095.1 Caerostris extrusa | reverse complement strand
GGTCAACTGTAATATTATGGAAGATATTTCTATTATTTTTGTATGGCTTAAATAATGACATGTCCTTTTGTTTCTTGAACTATTATTGTCACAATGTTTCAAAATAGTATAATATTTTTCTAAGTAATGTTAATTGACAAATAAGTATGTAAAATTATTGCAAAGAATTCAAAGGTATCAAAGTATTCATTTATAATAATTTCTGTAGCGAATTAGAAAGAAACTGCAGAAAGAGTACCTTTTTTACTTCAATTCTGAAGATAACTGTATCAAAAAGATATTCAAATTACAAGTAGGAGAATAACATATGATAGAAATATTGACCGTATGTACTATAGCTGCATCGTTATGGTTATAATACATTAGGCTTTTTTAATTTTAAGATCAAATTTGTCTTACAAATGAGATAAAATAGGAACACCAAGAAAACAACGCGACGAACTTCAGAGTTTTGTTGCCTAAGATTTTTAACAGCAGCAACTTAAGGATGTCCAGCCCGCGGTCCGCCTTGATAATTTTGAGGCCAGTGAAATTTATCACATTTTTACAAAAATATATTTATTTTATGATTGCCAAAGTAGTGGAAACCAATGTATTGAAAAAGTGCATTATTTGTGTGTCCATATGATCCAAGTTTGAGAAATTTGGCACTAAAAGTTGTTGGCACTTTTGGTTCAACTTTCACTTGCGAATCGTTTTTTTTTTTTTTTCCGGAAATGAAATTGACCAAACACATAACATGCTCAAACATAACGGACGCTAACCTACAACACTCATTACGATGTGCAAATACCGAAATTGAGATGGATTTGCAAAAGCTAAATGAAAGAGTGGAGAAACAACTATCGCACTAGTAAAATAAATTTTTTTAAATATTTTTGTAACATTTTTGTGTTTATATTTATGTATATTTTATATTTCATTTTTAATGTTATATATTTCTTTACAATGTGCTTTAGTATCATTATTATTATATTATCTATGTTTACATGTAATAATAATAATAAAAAATATAATAATAATAATAATTCATTATGTTTAAATTTTCACTCCAAAAAAATGTCTATAGTAGATCTAAATCATAATATAGGGATATATATTTTATATGCTGTCCACGGAGTTATGATGCATTTTTAAAGTGGCCCGCAAGATCATTTGGGTTGGCCACCCCCTGATCTAGACGGTCAACGGTTCATCTACCAGAATGTCCTTCCTGTGAACTCGAGGCGGAAGAGAGATCCCTTCACATGATAAATTTGAGAATGCTCGTTCGAAACCTTCGTGGGGAAAATGTGGACTCATTATAGCATATTAATATCAATCTTCCAACGCCAAATCTGCTATATACTACTGTCGTCCTGATGATAAATGACCTGAAATCAAAGTGCCTAGCATTCAAAAAAAACAATAGGACGAAAATCGAACCTGTAACATTTTTTACTTTTAGGAGTCATGACCATAGGTCACATACTCGTAGACTCGTTAATTGATATTAACTAATTGTTTGTTTTTATTATTATTATTGGCATGAAAGTAGAAAATAAACTTTCTTTTGTTCATGAATCAAATCCGTGAATTGCATTGTTTGGACATCCAAAAGAACCTTTGTGTGTGTGTGTCTGTAATGTTGATGTAAGATACTTTTTACACATATTGTTGCAATAGCCATCGAGTTTCCTCTTCCTGAAAGCATTGACTACAACAATGTTGGATTCGAACCTAGCCCCTCCTGCACTCTAGCTGCTGGTACCCGAGTAGGACTAAAAGTGCCTTGAGAACACTATTTTGAGCAATCTAGTATACATTGAAAAACATAATTTCTTTGATTCTGGTTTCATACCTTTGAATTCAAATTAAACAGAAATACATTTTAATTAATCCATTTATTCATTAAATAATAATACATAACTTTAATTCATTAATTAAGGAAAAAGTGGTCCAAAAACGTCGGATATGTATTGCTTCAAATTGACCAAAATTTATTTGTTATTTAATTATTTGTTCATAAAATTGTAAAAACTAATGAAATCTTTAAAAAATACAGAAGAGATACTTTTATCACAAATGTCGATACACGCCCGATCTAAGAATGCAAAAGTGTGATTGAATAAAAGAATATTTTGAACCTAAAAATTGTTTTACAAACTTTGTAAAGCCCTTCTAAATGTAAATTAAAGTAGAAAAATAGAAAAAAATCAATAAACTTTGGACAGATATGGAAATTGAGAAGAAAAACTAAATTTGTTTTGGAAATCGAATAGGACAATCTCATAAAATTGAAGAGTGCATTCACCAACTTCCTTAGGGTGAACAACCTGTTATTTAAATAAATGCATCCTGCCAGACACAGTGCCATTTAATTTCGTTAAATCAAAAATTAGTATCCATCCATGTGGCTTAATTTAGAAATAAATTGTTCTAATCTAAGATAGTGTTCTTCTGAAATATAGGGTCCAGGCATAAATCTTCTGAATAATCAAGAATTCTTTGTGTACAAAAAAAAAAACAATTTTTGTTTTGAAAAATCTTATTAGAAAAAAAAAATTACATAAACAATTAAATCAACTGAAAAGAAAATATAAACAAAATTGCCTTGGTCAAAGTGTGGCATAAATCATCAAATTTTTGGTCCCATAAAAATTTACAAGTGCAAAGTTAATTCTTTGTGTACAAAAAAATAAAAAATACTACGAAAACTTTTTATATACAAACAACAATTTTGAAAATATCTTATTAGAAAAAAAAATACATAAACAATTAAATAAAATTTATATAATTTTTAAATATTTTGGTAATGTGAAAACAGATATAACTTTTTTTGCGTAAAATTAGTCGCAAGCTGTAAAAATAGACTTGTCATCATTTCTATCTTCTCATTATACATTGGCTTAATGTGATGCCGGGCAAGCATATCCATTTTAAATCAAAAATATATTCAAAACTAATGGTATTTTTTAGCAAAAAACTCTTATGGTTGATGTTTAAAAAGATCCTTTTTTTATAGCTACATTGTCAAACTTCTATCTAAAACTAAATACTTAAAACTCATTTTTGATATTATGTCACATTTTGGCAACATTTATTTTTGCTGGCTTGACATTTAAGTGTCATGTTTTCTCATTATAAATGAGAAATTAAACGAAAAGATAAAAAACGCAATATTTGCCAATTGTAACTTTAATTGATTGAACGATTAGCTTCATTTATACTTTTATACTTTACTGATGGATTTTGCATACAATTACTAATAATGTTTATTCTTTTCGACTTTAATTGATTGCATGATGAGCTTCATTTATAATTTTATTTATGAATCTAGCATATAATTGATAATAATGCGTATTCTTTCATTTACAATCTTTTATTACTTTTTATATGTTTCTACATTAATAGCTTTATTCACCGATTACCTCTGCAAACTTCGTATTGCATTTTTGTGATGCATGAGTGCATTTATTTGTGTTTTAAACAAATAAATACTTACTCTCTAATATCAATTTAAATCCTTGCAAATTATGTTAAAGGAAAGTTATTATGTTAAAGAAATCATACAAAAATATTGTTCTTTTAATTGAACATATTTTAAACTATAAATAAATTATGTGATATAAAGTTTAAATAATAATAATAGGTATTTTTAAAATTAATGATCTAAAATAGTTTTAAATGAGAAATCAAGAAGTTACATAAATAGAAAGTCATCATTATTTATTAGCAGTTCAATCACTTGTTTTTAAAAACTGCAAATAAAGAGTTAAGATTCACTAACCCCCCTCTTATCACTGTCACTAAAAAGGAAACACGACTCCCCATTAAAAAGTTTTCAACCTCACATAAACATCTCATTAGGATTTTCTTATAAACATACAAAACCAAAATTTGTCCAATGTTTATTTACCATGCGAAATAATCTTTCTACGATGCAATCCGTTAACGACGAAAGAACCCTTATCATTTCCATTATCTGAAAAAAAAATTACGTAGCAGATTATTAGTAAACACAACCACGTGGGATAAAACTTATCATCTCATACCAGGCATGAATCAAGAATGTGATGTCACTGATAACCCGTGAATACGAGGAAAAAAACGTAACCAAAAGTTGACTTATAATTAGAAATACTACTTGCTTACAAGTAAACAAGTAACTTCGAGATATGGAAAGATTTGTATTTCTCTTTATCTAGTTATTTCTCGTAATATGTTTCTGCTTTATCAGACTTATTGAGATAAAAATGAAATATAATAATATACAAATCCACTATAAGTTGTCATTCTAATGATTTATAAATCATAATGCCAGAGTTTTATCTTTGATAAAATAAAATTACTTTAGGAGGTAGAAATTAGTGTAGATATTGCAGTTACAAACGAAAATGATTTTATGCAGGCTTCTAGAAAAGTATGTGCTTAAGATTAAATAATATTCAGTAAATTTATCAAGGAGGCCTGATAGCCGATTAAGACTTATTGAGATAAGAATAAAATATAATAATATAGAAATACACCATAAGCTGTCAACCTAATGATTTATCAATCATGTTAGATTTTTATCTTTGATAAAAATCAAATCACATTAAGAGGTATAAATATTGCAGTTATAAATGAAAATGATTTTTATACACGCTTCTATAAAAGTCTGCGCTAAAATTAAATAATACTTGATTAAATTTATTAAGAAGGCCTAATGGGTAATTGACTAGTGCTTTGACCTTTGAGCACAGGCTTCAAGTTCGAATCTTGGCATTGGCCTAGATGTTTGTGAGGTTCGGAATCCACGTTAAACTGTAATTCCCAGTCTAATTAGCCTGAAGTATGCATAAAATGAACGTAGAGTGACAAATCAAACCATCTGGTGCTCGATGTGCAACCTGATAGTCTAGCGACTAGCGCTCTGGCCTTTGGTACCACAGGCTTCAGGTTTGAATCCTGGCGGGGGCATGCATGTTTGTGAGCGGTTCGGAATCCACGTTAAACTGTAGGTCCCGGTCTGTTTAGTCCACGTGTGCGCAAAATGACGTAGAGCGATAAATCAAACCTAGCGCTCGGGCCCTTCGGGTTCGAGTGTCGGTGGTGCCATTGACATTCGGAATCCACTTTTAACTGTTGGTTCTTGTCTGCTTAGACCTCGTGTGCACATAGTGACCGTACAGCGACAAACCAAACCTGGCACTCGATGCCTTCAGGTTCGAGTGCTGGTGGTGCCATGAATGTTTGTAATGGGTTCCGAATCCATTTTAAACAGTAGTTCCTGGTCAAATATGAGTGTAAATAGCTGGCCGTAGGGCTAACCCTACCCCGTAAAAAGAAAACATCTCCTGCCTGGAAATCTGGCAGTAGGTATACGGCCTTGGCGCCTCATGGGGCTGTTGCAGCAATGAAGAAGATGAAGTTCGATTTGTTTTTCGCCCCACTATCATTTTTTACACACTTTAGTCTAACTAGGCCGGAACCTACAGTTTAATTTTGATTCCGAACCACCAACATCCATCCAGGCCACCTCCAAGATACGAACCTTATGCCTGTGGTACCAGCGGCCAGAGCGCTAGTCAATTGGCCGTCAGCCAGCTGAAGAAGAAGAAATTTATACAGACTTTCAAAAAGGTCTGTGTGTAAGATTAAATAACATTGATTAAATTTATTAAGAAAGCCTGTTTTGCGATTGACTACCGCTCTGGAACTCTATGCCTTAGAGTTCGAGTGCTGGTGGTCCCATGGATATTTGTAATGGTTCGGAATGCACTTTAAACCTTAGGTCTCGGTCAAATATGACTGTAGAATGTCGAGCGTAAGTCTGACAACTCTACCCAGTAAAAAGAAAACATCTATCCTGGCTCGAAATCTGCCAGTAGTCAGTTGGCCTTGACCCACCCTGGGGCTATTGCGCCAATGATGACCATGATAATGATGAAATTGATTTTATTGAATAGGGAATATGCATATAACAGCTGAAGAATATACTTGAAATATAGAAATTTGAGATATCGTTGTTTATTACAACTAAAAATTTATGTTTACTTCATTATAATTTTAAAACTGTTGGTTACAATTTTTCTATCGTTTTGAATAACAATAGTTGAAAAATCCAACTGTTTTAAACAGTTTTTGAAATTTTAATGAAGGAAGCATCTTTAACATTTATTTAATAATATTTAACCTTAAAACATCTTTTTTTTTTTTTTTTTAATAGTAGGGAATATTAATCTGGATTCTAAGCAAGGAAAAGTGCTAATTGATTAAGTACAATATTTCATTCTTTTTATAATAGTGTGACCAAAATGTAAGACCACTTTTTTTTTTCAAAAACTCTTTATTTATTCTTCCAAATTTATTTCATAGCCTTCAAAGTAATCCCTTCCGGACACAATACACTTATGCCAACGTTTTTTCCAATCTTCAATGCATGCTAAAAATCATGACCTTCGAAGCGTTGAATCTCTTCAATCGACTCAAAACGATGTCCTCGGAGTAGTCTTTTGAGTTTAGGGAATAGCCAGAAATCGCACGGTGTGAATACGGTAGTTGTGGAACGATATGGGTTTCATTTTAGGTGAAAAAGTCACGAAGAATCAATGCAGTGTGAGGTGGCGCATTCAGAGTTTTCGGTACCAATCGAAATTTGATGCGTTTGAGGCCCAAAATGGAACTGACCAATCCTTTTAAATTCCCAGATCATCAGCAAGGTCTCTAATTGTAAATCGACAATTTGCAAGCACCAAATCTTTAATTTTTGGACGCGAGCTTCGTCGGTCGAGGTTAATGGTCGACCAGAGGGCTCTGCGCCTTCAACGCGTTCTCTGCCTTCTTTTGAACTTTTTATACCACTTCTAAACATTTCTTTCCGATATAGGAATGCTGAGCGAATGCCTTCTGCAACATTCTATATGTTTCCGCAAACAAAATTTAATGCAAGTTTATTGCTCATTTCAAAACGCGTTCTATCAGGCAATAACATGACCTACTATAACTATTGTTCAGGTCAAAAAGTCTTGTCAGAAAGTTCTTTGCTCAATTAACTCAGACATTTCAAAAATCGCCGGAATCAGTTTTAGCGTCTCACAGAGCCAGGCGTAACTCAAACACGAATGAATATTTTGACGTCATATTTCACACTGATGTCAAGGACACTGCAAGGAACCTAAAAACGAAAAAAAAAAAAAAAATTGAAATCTCATAAGTCCCGGAATTTTAAATTGAAAATTGGTCTTACTTTTTGGACACAGTAGTGTCATTGTCTGGGGACAAATGAAAAGCTGTTGCACCAATGAAGAATAAGAAGAAATTTATTAAACTTTTAATATTAATAAATATCAACATCCAGTTTGTGAAAGATTTGTATTTTTATCCATTGTGGGTTTCCCATGTAAAATTAGGACAAATTATTATTGAGTAAAAAAAGGCAAGATTTGATTATATGAAATACAAATACAACATAGGCAGTCATCTTGATAATTTGGTTAATCATCAAGTCAATGTTTGTTCTTTGATAGCAAAGAAAATGTAGACATTGCGGTTACATATGAAAGTGAGTTAATATACAGGCTTCTAGTAATTTCTATTTATCTATCTGTATTGAAGATTAGATAAAATAAAAAATTAAATATATTTTGTTTATTTTAAACCACGCAGTTTAATCAAGAAGTTACTGATGAAGGACCAGATGATGGTTTATTTTTAGAAATTCTCATATACAAGTGCGCATTTTTGGAGAAAGTTTATATTCTTATACGTCTTTTATATAAATTTCTGACAACTAATTGAGATAAAGAAAATAAGTTCGGCATGTAAATATACATAAATGGATATAGAATGTCATCTTGATGATTTTGTTAATAAAATTGCTCGTAATTTTTTTTTTTTTATAATCAAACTATTTTAAACGTTAGAAAAAGTATAGATGTTCATTTACTAAATCTGACAACTTATTAAGATTACAATAAATTGTAATAAAAATACATAAACACATACACACTGAAATACAAAAAAACATAAACACACTACAGGTTGTCTTTTTGCTATTTCATTTAATCATAAAGCGTATGTTTAAATTATATTCCCTTAAAGCAAAAACTAATGCATAGACTTGTGCGACCCGCATGGAAAAAAATTTATGGACATATATTATCTCTCTTTATATATATATATATATATAATATTCATACCTAAAATTGTTCGCTTATTAATAAATATGTGTTGGTCCATATAGATTAGCATGTTAATGCATTATTTAGCAACGACCACAGCTACAATGTTGCAATTTTAAAATGAAATATGTTTTTGGTAGTACTATACAACACGCAATGTATTCTTGAAACTAATATTTATCAACGGCTAACGTCTTGATAGCTAATGGAGTCGAATTGTGTTAGTATTAAGAGAATGAAATAAAAAAAATTATCCGAAACAGGAAACCGGAGAACTCACAGCTTTATTTAAACACATTCACACAGAATTAAAGACATACAATATTTAACACATTTAAAGACATATAATTAGGATTGTTGGAAAGATTCCCCTTCTAAGCCGAAAACCCGAAACTCAGGTACACGCAGGTTGTCGCAAAATATACTTCCTGTCCGGGTGAGAGTCTATGGGCCTACAAATACACAGGGTTGTGCTAAATATATTTTCTCTCAGGGTGAAAGACTGTCAACTAAACGTTACTCAGCGGAAGCGCAGGTCACGCAGAATTTTCTCTTGAGTCAGAGAGACTCGAGGCCTACTGGCCATTTGTCTTGAATGCCACAGAGGGCGCTCTTGCAATGCGTAGGAGGAAGCACGGTTACACGCCTTAAAAAATTCACTGTTTACATTAATAGATGGCAGCCTATATTTAAAAATGCTTGCTTATTAACAAGAAAGAAAGATTCAATTATGGAGAGGCTTATATCTCTATCTTAAGCATGTTTTCCAGATAAAATTCCCGCAATTTAGATATCTTTATCTAAATATTATTTGTCTATTTGTATAATTTTATACTTCAATTTTGTTTATAGTTTAAAAGCATACAAAAACATCATCATCTTGATTATGACTAAATCGATTATATGATTATTATATCGATTCTATGGTAAATCAATTCATTTCTAAGAACAGATAGAGATGAGTGTATGGTAGTTACACTGAAAATGGGTCGGGGTGCATTGTCCTGGCAGCTTCTGATTTATTAATGCTTAAGATAAGATAAATTAAATATTTGTTGCATATCTAAAGCCCCTGATTTCTTCTATTCAAGTAGATACACTAGTATCTCATTCTTGAATGAATTGATAGTAATCAAACGAGACTGCTTTCTAAAAGAAAAAAAAAAAACAAATCATCGATAACTAATGTAATCGATAAAGAATGTAAACACATTTAGTATTTCCTTCCATTCATGATTTCTGAATGGGAAATACACTTGATAAATCACTATTGGAGTGCAAAAACAGATTTAGATTGTATAACCTTTACTGACTTATCGAGATACATATGTCTCCTTGCTTAAAAACCCATCTGTATCAATAAACAGAAAAGTGAATACTATTTTTTTCTTGATCAAACATGCAGTTTCATAAACATCTATTTATGGATTCTAACATGGGGATATTTACCCAAAGATTTCTTCGAAACACCCATTAATAATAAACACTTCATTGACCTAGAGATAATGGGAACTAACATCTGATAATACAAACACAAATTTTGGTGGACGAAGGCGCCAAGGGGTGAATAATATGTAAATAAATTTACAAGATTTGCTTCAAAAAAGAAAATATTAGAAATACGTTGTAATGCCTATATTTTTGTCAAACGTGATCAACACGGCGTCATGTACCATGCCAATTAATGTAGAATCAATAATAACTACTGTTTGTACCGCTGTATGGTCAATTGGCTAGCGCTCTGACCTTCAGTGCATTTACCTTCAAGTTCGAATCCTGGCCATGGCATGGATATTTGTGAGTGGTTCGGAATCCGCATTAAACTGTAGTCTACGTTAACTGTAACCACGTCCTGTCTAAAGTGTGCCCAAAATGACTGTAGAGCGACAAAGCAATCATATTATTTTATTAATTCTATAAATACTTTTCGGCCAAAGTAGAGGTACAGTCGAATACAATTTTTAAAGCAACGATACATAAAGAAAATGTATCGTTGCTTTGTAAAAAATTATATTCGACTGTTAATAAAAAATAAAAATAAAATTACATAATCTTTCCAATGTAATTTTTTTTATGTATTCATAGGTATTTCATTAATATTCATATATTTCAGAGATAAAGCAACACAACTGGAAAATTCCCATCAGGCAACTTGATTGTCTATTTGACATATTTACTATACACGCTGTATAAAACGCCATCAAGATTCTTCGTTTCTGGAAGCAGTTCTACAAAGAACTCCTCAGAGGATCTGAACTCCAGCCCTCTTTCCCCTTGCGATGCATTATTACTATGCCAGAAGGTGGGAAGTATTCATTTACGATGATGGCCAATTGGCTAATGTTCTTGCCTTTTGGTACCAATGGATTCAGGTTCGAATCCTGTGGTGGCCTGGAGGTTTATTAGTGATTCGAAATCCACATTAAAGAGTAGGTTCCCGGTCTAACGAGCCTAAAGTGTGCAACAAATAATAGTAGAGAGACAAACCAAACCATATCTTATCATTCGTGTGGCTACTTTAAAACAATTTTTTGACGAAGCAAACTTTGAATACAGAAACTTTTTAGGATATTCAAAAGTTTGGTAGCCTGCTTTAATACCTGTTATAGAGCCTGTTACATAATAATCTGAGCCCCACCATTCATAGTTTTAAATTTAGACGAAAGTTCTAAAATCTTGAAAACTTTTTTTCAACAAGGAAATATCTGAGATAATAATGTATTTTGTACATGATCAAGCATTATATTTATCCCAAAACGATTCAAAAGATTTGAAGGTGAACACATTTCAGAAGTTATTCTTATTTTGAATTATTTTTTATCTTTATTCAATTTTATCTTTTGAATTACTTTATCTTATCACTTACTTTATTTTAACTACTTTTTGATCCCTTCATTCGTATTTTTTAAATTTAGACAAAAATCTTAAAAAATACTGGAAACGTTTTTAATAACGAAATATCTGAGATTTTAATGTATTTTGTATAAAAACAAATATTTTTCACAAAATCGAGTCAAAAAATTTGAAGGTAAACATGTTTCAGAAGATATCCTTATTTTGAATGACTTTATTCTTCAATATAAATCTCGGTTTTAAGAAAAATTACTTCCATTAGTTATAAAAAGAAAATTGTCAAATGAATCATATCCAGAATAACTAATAAATTTATCAAAGAAGTACAGTATTTTTTACCAAACATGTTTTCCATATATCGAAGAATGATCTGAAGCAAATATCACAAAAAAATAATAGTTTTCAATTGTGTTTTTTAACTTCATTACAAGTATATTGGACTTTTAGCTATTTAATCTTGAGTTGAGTTTTTATCTAAAGAAATGCCAGACATGAAAATATACAACAATTGTCTCTTGGAAGAAATTAAATGATTGAATATATAGTTAAATTCTGTAAAAATTAATATAACAGAGAAATAAATATGTCGAAATTGATATAAGATAGGTGGAAATATTCATCAAAATCAAAAATGGGCTTGTAGTGAAAATATTTCCTATTCTATTCTTGTTCAATCTACTATGTGTCGCACTGGAAACTACTACAGAGAATGTTCAAATATTTTTGTAACGATTTTGACTTTCTCCATCAATTAAAGTTAAATAAGTATTTAAAAAAAACATAAATGGCATCAGTTTGGAATAGGGTTTAATTATCGCCTGAATCATTAAAAAAAAAATTCTTTTCTTTAATATGTCACTGAAAAATATACTACATATCGAAATCTATATTTTTGCTTTTTTTTTTTATGAAGAGAAATTATTTTGTTCGATCATTAAGAAAACTTATGGAAAGCATGATTTTAATGTTTATACGAGTAAAAATAAGTGAGATAATTAATAAAAATTTAAGAAACGTCAAAAGTTAAATTCTTAGTAGTTTTATAATTTACTCCTAATTTGTCTTGCTTTACCAACAAAAATTTTTTTGTTGTTATTTATTTATCATTGATTGATCAAATTTTTATTTCTTAAGTCTTATTTGTCATTTTATTCAATAATTGTAAAAATATATTGATTATTTGCAGAGAAAATTGCAAAAAAAAAAAAAAAATTCGCTGGAAAAGTTACATGAGATGGTTAACATTTAAATATACAATAAATTCTACATTAAAGTAATTTCAATTGATAATATTTATGTGAAGTTTCAAAAAATTTATTATATATTAGTTCGACAAGGGTCACTCTGAAAATTTTGAGATACGACTAAATGGTACAAGTTTAACTTACCAAATTTTTAAGAGTGTTCAAAATAGTCCCCTCCAACATCAAGACGATTTTTCCAAAGATTAAATGCTTCATGCCATCCATTTCTTGGAATTGATGAAAAATATGCTTTTATAGCCTCATCAATCTCATCTCCGGAATGAAAACGGCGACCACGTAAATTTTTCTTGAGATTAAAAAAAAAAGCCAAAAATCACACATAACAAAATCAGGGAATAGGGTGGATGTTCTATCACTTTGATGCGTTTTTTGTTTAAGAAATTCGGTTGTCGATCTTGGTGTATGAGAAGATGCATTATCATGGTGAAGCATGAGTCCCCTTGCATTCACTTCTTAAAGAATTTCTGGAAGGCACTTAGTGGTGTACCAGTTAGCTGAGGTTGTCTTCTGTCCCTCCAGCTTGATGACTGTGAACAGTCCCGTACTTCTGAAGTAAATGGCATGCATTACTTTTTTCATTGCTCGTTGTCTTTTCACCATTGTTGATTTGGGGTCATCTTCAAAGACCCATACTTTACTTTCTTGTCGTGTCAGAACGTCAAAAAAAACGGTGTGTAAGTTTCATCACCAGTCATGAATTTTAGAAATAAGGCGGTGTCCACCATCGTTAAGTAATTTTATGGTTTCTCTTCAGATTCTGACACGCCCGTTTTTTGGTGTTCTGTTAAATATGGGGTACCCAACGACAAAACTAATTTTTTTCATATGCAAGTTTGCAGTTCTTTATGTTCTTTTACGAATAATTATATGTATAGCTGCGGATCCAATGTTAAGTTTCTTTGAGTATCATTTGGTAACAAGTGCAGCGATTATCATCGACTAACATTTTTCGTATAGCCGACACACATTTTCTGAACACATGAACATGAAGGTCTTCCTGTGTGTTCTTGATCCAGCAGAGAACTTCGACCTCTACGAAATTCTGTAAACCATCTAGTACAGTAGCTCGAGATGGAGCTTGTCTCCATATGTTAGTTGTAGACGTTGAAGGCATTCTTCTTGATTTAACCCTATTTTCAAATCATAAAAAATCATAGCGCGATAACTCTCTCGAGTCAATTCCATTTTCCTTTCTTCCAAAGTCTATTCTGCGACAGCTAAATTGCAATTGTTGCCACAAATTATCGTCTGCGGCCATAAAAGAGTTCACATTTATAAATTTAACAAATTTTTTTTTTCCTACATTGTCGTCTGCCACTGTCTGCGTTTGTCGTCTGCCATCAATTTCAGAGTTACCCTCGTATAAATCAGATGCACCTTCCATCAACATTTAAATAAAGAGAAGCATACGTAAAATTATATATTTTTTTTCTTCCTTATTTAAACTAATGGCAATAAAAAAAAAATATTACTTAAATTTCTATAGTTTAGATTACGATTTTCTTAGATTTCTATTTAATTTAACATTTTAAAATGACTGTGTCAAAGTTCTATTTAATTTAACATTTCAAAATGATTGTCAAAGTTCTATTTAATTTAACATTTCAAAATAATTGTTGAAAATTTAAAAAGATATTTCTTAGCATTATTATTTTTTTTAATAATTTATTTATTATTATTTTTTTTTTTTTTGGTAAAAACATAATTTTAGTTAATTTTTTTTTTATTATATTTTAGTATATATTTTAAGTTCAGTTGTAGGCTTTTATACATGGTTATTTAATACCTGTGATAAAAATCATCTTAAAGCATGATTTACAACTTTAAAATATCTCACAATTTTTGGGGCTTATGACACTTTTGGATGTGTTTTAATATATGTTCTATTTACACACAACAAAAATCTCATCAAACAATTTTTTTCTCATTCCATGCTTAAATTAATTTAACTTTAACAATATACTTGAATTGAACATTAACTAATAGAAGAAATTCTAGAATAATTCACAATTTTAAATATATTTCTAATTTTAAAATTCTTTATGTTTCATCGCATTTAAACCAAAAAAAAAAAAAGTTAAAGTGTTTTTTTTTTGCGAAAGTTACCGATTCATTTCATTCGTCGATAATTAAGTTATCGATGTTATTCATTAAGTTATCATTAGTTGTTTCATTGAATTTTAATAGAAAAGATATTCTAAATCTTTTTGTGAAAGTTATCGATTCATTTTATTTGTCGATAATTAAATTATTAATTAAATATTATCATTTTTATAATGAATAATATTATCATAATGAATAATGATAATGTGATGATATTATCATTATTTATTATCGTTGGCTGTTTCATTGAATTTTAACAAAAAAAAAGATATTCTAAATGTTTTTAGTAAAAGTTATCGATTCATTTACTCATCGATAATTAAGTTAATCGATAACTTATTAGTTATTCATTAAAAGTATCGATTTCACTTATTTCATCCGTTAACTATTAATTTTAATCAATAAAATTTAATCAATTTAATATATTAAATTTTAATGATTAAAATTAACAGTTAGCTGATTCGATAATTAACACTTTAAGTGTTACTTTTTTTTTTTTTACAGGACAAATAAGGAAATCCTCAAAGGATAATTTGATTTGATAGCTGGAACAAATCAAGCTTTCGTGGTTAATGTTTCTATTTCAAGAGGCATTCATTCAGTTTAAAGTAATAAAAATCCAGCGAAATCGAGAATTTTACAATTGTCCTTTTTCAGTAACTTTCATAAAAATGGCACGAGCTATGATGTTAAATCGTGCAAAGGCGTAAAATAGTCTTAAGAATGATGAAACCGTCCTGTTAAATCTGGTTTCACTGCGATTGTTCTTTTGGAAAGGAGAAAAAGTAATTTACGAAATGATCAAATCTTTTACTTTTTTTTATTCTTTAAGAAAGTTTAAAAATTTTCCTGTTACGTGGAAATTTGCATTTTAACACAACAGAAAAAATGTGTATTAAAGTAGAAAAGGCCATTTAGAATTAGATTGTTGGTTCCGTTTACAATTATGTTGCCATAAAAATAAGGATATTCTGCATAATTTATTGCATGAATAACCATTTTAGGAGAGCAACTTTGCTCAAAAGTTATATTGAAAATTATATATTCAAAACAATTATGTTTTAAATAAAAGAAAACAAGAACGGAAACTTTTTTGTATATGCAATGAATTAGTTTTCATAATAGCAATAGCTTCTTTTAATATACGACATGCTATTTATATATTAAATTAGCATTTATGAACCCAGTATTGCGCAGTTACATAAAATAAAACATGTTACATAAAATAAAACATGTAACATGTTAAAACATGTTACATGAAATTATGTTGAAAAATTATAACAAAATAAGTATAATTACATCATATTATAAAAATATATAATTATGTTATATCATTATATATTATAATTAATTATAGTCATGCATGTCGAAGTAACAATTAAATATTATACACCCATTTTATCCATGTTATCTAAATATGCATAAAATTTGGGATAAGTTATATTGAAAATTATATATTCAAAACAATTATGTTTTAAATAAAAAAGAAAACAAGAACGGAAACTTTTTTATATATGCAATGAATTAGTTTTCATAATAGCATTAGCTTCTTTTAATATACGACATGCTATTTATATATTTAATTAGCATTTATGAATCCAGCATTGCGCAGTTACATAAAATAAAACATTTTTAATTTTTTTAAACTTTTTATTAAGAAAAAAATAACGGCGACAAGTGCAAATTGTGAAAGAAAAAGTTGTTCTGAAGCATGGGAATTTTCATTCCTGATAGTCAATCGAGATTTTAATTGAGCCATCCCATTAATTGGAAAATCAAAATACTAACCACTAGATCGTTTAAGTTTCTTTTTAATGTTATCTCCTCAGTAATATCCAAAATGAAAGGTTTCTTCTAACATCAGTGTGCTTTGTATTCCACTGATGCATGTGACGAACAGCAAATCCGACGGACAATGAGAGATGGATATTGCCTTCCAGGAGAAATTAAAGGGGTAATTACTTTGATTTGTATATCATATGGGAGAAAACCCATCAGACACCCTGACTACAGTTGTGAGGCGCTCTGTGCTCATTGTCACAATAGACATCAAGACTCCATGTAGCTTTATTTAAAGTTACTAGCCTTTAGCAAAATAAAGTACCTTTATTTATATCGTTTCAATAACAAAAAAAAAAAAAAAAAAAAAGTATTTTAGAAAATGAAAATACACAAGAATGTTAAAAAAATAAAGGAAATAAAAGGGAAACAATAATGTACTGATTACAAAACTTTTATTGTTTTATTTAAAGCGTATACTAAGTAAGCATGCATGTCAAATTCAAATGATAATACGGACCAAATAAAGCCATTATAGGTACATCATATATCGCCCATCTCGGTTTATAGGCGCATCGAAAAAAAAAAAAAAACTTCAATATTTATCAAAATGAAGGTTTATTTCAAAAACTATAAAACAAAGAACAAGGACAATGGTAGAATTAATGTTTTCTTCTTGACCCTTGACATTTCTTCTATTCTACCTCGGAAGACATCTTGTTCGCAATGATTACTTCCAAAATCAATATCAGTTATTCTTGATCTGACAAGAGACTAATTTCTTTTCATAATCGTTCGCATTGATACGTATCTTTAGATGTGAAAATAATTTCCTAAAAATTTCATATAGGAAATTATGATTCATGATTTTTGATTACTAAAACCGACATGTCTTTTCTTCTAGTCCCAGAATTGTTTCAGAACATTGGAGCAGGATAGTCAACATACTCTGTATAGTAGAACAAAAACTGAATATTCGCTTTCTAATTCACTTAACAAAACAAAGAATTGTAATTGTTTTTAAAATTCGCGATCTTCTCAAATCGATGATTTCTTTGATACGTATCAACATATTTCCCACCTTTACTATCTTTGGTATATAATATTTCGCATGTATTTAGAATGAACGATTTAAATCTGTGAAAAGGCTCGTTTTGACAAAGCCACAGGGACAGAGAGGAAGAGAAGACTCAAGTTGCGACGGATAGAAGCAATTTAAAAAAATTTTGCTGTACTAAAGTTAAGAATTGGAGAGCCATTGTCACCCAGAGGAATGCATGGAAATCTCTTCAAAGGAAAGCCTTGGCCCTCTCTGGGCTGTCGTGCTATTGATGATGATATAATATTTCGGTGTATGATGAATCTCAGATCCCTCGTAAATAATACTGGGTCGTTTTCCTTTTCAATAATGCCACGAAAACCGGATTTTTTTCCAGTCATTATAAGAGCTCTATCAATTTTGACAGAAGCAAATTAGTAATTTGGAGAAGTAAAAAAAATATCTCGCCTGGATGCGGCAAGAGTGGAGTTGAATGCTATTTACAGATGACAGCAGATTTAATCTGACGAGAAATTCTAGACATATGCACGTCTGAAATGAATAGGGAACATCCAATCATCCATCCATCATCATGGAAAGGAACCATTTTGGAGGTGTCATAATTGTCATTTGAGGGGGTATCATTCTTGATAGCCGTACCTTGATATCTCCACATTTTCTAAGGAGATTCAGTCACTAGTTTCCGCTATTGTACCAAGGTTCTCTTGCTTCAAGTATGTCTGTTTAGAGGAGTTGTGGGTTCGATTTCCTCTTCATGGACAACGATGCTGCCTCTCGTCGTCGCAGAATTCTTAGAGAATGAAGTTATTCACCACTTGGTTTGACCTGCAAGGTCCCCAGACCTAAATCCCACAAAACACGTAAAGGATCAACTCGAAAGAAGTTTGGCAGCACATGGCCATTCACCAGAAACGATCCTGAAGCTGAAATAGGCGTTGAAAGAAGAAGGGGCCACGATGCTTCAACAACTCCTTGACAATCTTGTCCTCAGCATAAACAGATGTTGCAATTCCTGCACCGCTGTCAAAGGTGAATGAGCATTTCTGTCTTCAATCTAATTGTTCGAAGCTACCCTTTCAACAAAAGGCCTTTTATACTTTGTTTGGATAGATTTTCATATGTTGGTTTGGTTTGACGCTCTATGGTCATTTTGTGCACACTTTAGGCTAATTAGGAATGGATTTGTAGTTTAACGTAGATTCCGAACCATTAACAAACATCCTTGCCACCGCCAAGATTCGAACCTGAAGCTTGTGGTATCAAAGGCCAGAGTGCTAGCTAATTGGTTTCATATGTTGGTGATCTTATGATATGATTTTGGTCGATGTGGTACTCTTCTATTGCATTCAAAATCGTCTTGTTCTTAAATTTTACACACCAGTGTAATTGTATATAATTAACTTTAAAAATCAAGCTGAGCCTCAAATATATTGATTGTAGATCGTAGGTTTCACGAACTTGATGTAGAGGCAGCATTACGATGTCTACAGTTTATCTAATTGTCGACAGTTCTTGGTAAAGAATTAATATATATATATATATATGCATATATATTTTCTGAATAAAACTAATAAACATTTCTCATAAATTAACTTTTAAAAAAAAAAATTGAGGTGGGGTGAGGAGGACGATGAAACAGATAAAAATAATGGAGAAATTCTTTTAAATTAAAAATTAATTTCATTTTTTAAAATTGCAATTCTATATATAAGATTATTTATCAGTGTTAGAATTTGTGTATTTTGTTTTGATTTTTTCATTTAAGGACTTTGATTAAAAATTGATCAAAGATCAAAATTTTGAAAAAAATTATGACTTTTTTTTGAAGAAAATGTCATTACATAATTTAAGTCTTATTTATTATTTATGTTTATTTTATTGTTGTCTGTTTTCAAACGAAAATTTCATATCGGAAAAGCATTGAACAATACGCCATACTTTCACGCCATTTATAATTACTTGGTAAAAGATACTTTGTCATTATTAAATTATATTTCAAAGAACCATTAACTTAAAAAAACAAAAACAAATCTAGCATTAAATTATTACATAAAATTATTAAATAATTAAAAATTATCTAATATATTTCTTTTCTATCTACTATTTAAGAATAAAACAAGGAAAGCCAAATTAGGGATAATTGTGGAACTTATTTAAACATATTATTGTTTAAACTGTAACTTATTTTACTTTTCAGATCACTTCATTGCCTCTCACCGTTCAGCATAACCCTTTAACTGCACTGTTTACATTTTTTAATAGTATTATGGCATCGACAACTGGTCCCTAATTGTACCAAATTTAAAACTTAACTTTTAACTTCTTTTTATTTTGTATTTACTTTTATATCATTAGTATTTTTTAATTTTTTTTGAGTACCCCTTTAATTTGAATTTTTAGAAACTTTATCTTTTATTTATAAACTAACATGAAAACAGCCTATTAGAATTCCAAACATATATATTAATTAAGATGAGGAGGTTTAAGGGGTATTTCTCCCCTGTTGGTACCCTTAAACGGTACACCAGTTGCCAGTGTAACTCATTCACACTAGACCTTAATAACATATTGATTCTACACAAATAATAAATAAAAAAAAAAAAAGCGTACATACAGAATCTCATTTTTAATAATTTAAAAATACATTTTAGTAGATGAATGTTTATTTACCAAATTATACATTGAACTTTAGATAAATAAATACACAATAAGTAAATATTTAAGGAGACATAAAAAAAAAAAAACAATAAAGAAATTAATGAGATATTTCAATATAAAAAAAGCTTATTTTCGTAAAAAAATATAACACTCACCTACATTATTTCATATAACTTTTTCTTTTTTATGTATGGGAGGGTTAGAAGTAAATATTTGCAAATGTTCTTTTTTTTGGAAATTCAAAAGTAAACATTTTTTGAAAAATAAATGTAATATAAGAACCCTTTAAAGTAAAAAAGGAAAACAGCTTCAGGACATAAAGAGTTTCCAAACACAAATGTTATAGAAGAGATTATTCTTTTTGTGAATTGAAAAAATGTGTTCCCCAATAAAGACATATTGAATATGCTGAACACCTGCTAACATGTCAACAAATGAAAGAATAAGTGCAACAAAAAGAAGCTTATCAAATCATTTATCTACCCAGCAATTTGAAGTCATACATAGAAATTTCTTTAAAATGGTTTATTGTTGTTAGTTTGATCGTTATTATTTTATGTTGTTTATATATGATACTTTTTGTTATTATAAAAGAGTTCTACAAATTGTTCTTAAACTAGAAAATTGGTTTATTTTTTCCATTGTAAAAAACTATCAAGTTTTTAAGATACTCCCTTTATTTTTCAATTTAAATAATGTTACTTGATTGTTTGCTATACATTACAATAAAAGTATTTTAGAAATAACTTAACATTCAGTTTGAAGGAAAAATTTTCCTTTTTATTAAGAACAATTAATTAAAAGCACACTACTTTCTTCAATAAAAACCAACAAATGAAAATTATGGACATAAAATTGTATTTGATATTTGAAAAATGATTTCAAAGATATTGACAAGGTTGGTGTAAGAAGAACACACACATATAAATAATGTTCACCTGTAGATTAATGATACTTGGTTAACACGTAAAGTGAACATGAGTATGATTTTTACTGATGTTGTGTCCTACACCACAGTTTTAAAAAAATAAGTGGAAATTGTGACAAGTATTTTACTACTACCTGGTTGAAGGAAAAAATAAGCGAGAATTCTCAGGGATAAGTATTCTATATTTGCATTTCCTCCATTGCCACACACAAATGTAAAGCATGTTCATAAGAGGATTACTTTTTCACACCAATGTAACATTGACCTATCAATTACAGTGTTTAATAAACTTGGCAGAATGTACTAACATGCAGATGCACAGTATTTGGAAGTTTTAAATAAATATATCTAATGGAATATAGCAGGACAAATTTGTATATACTTATCCATAATGCCAGTCATTCAAAAAAGCATTCCAAAACAATCCAGAATTTAATAGGTTTAAAATAAAAATAAAAGGTGTTTTTGTTCAATAAAATATGTTATGACATAATCACAATAATTGGCCAGTAATTTTATAAACACTTGCAACTTAGTCTATTACTGCTCACTATTTTTAACCCAAACCTATTATAGAACTATATACTGAAACATTAAAGCTTCAGTAAAATTTCATTTGCACAGAATTTATTTTATTCAATAATTTATTTATTTATACAAATATAATTTATTTAAGTTACTTTTAATTAAAATTAAATTTAGGGAGAAAAGAACCACATAAGAGGTAAATAGAATTATTTTGATAACATATACATAATAATATTGTTTCATCATTTTATTGAAAGCCTTGCCTTGTAAAATTTCTTAGAATTTTCAGTGTATTACTATGTTATATTTTGATTTAATTTAAACAATTATTTTCATTCTACTTTTTTAGCAAGATTTTATGGACTGCTGTTATAAATTATTTATTAAAAATTTAATGCCAGCGAAAAATTAGACATAAATCAGGTGGTAGATTAAAAAATCATACAGTATAGATGAATGTGTCCACCATTAATTTCAAAATAATTTTTATATATATAAAAAAAATGAATATCTTTATAAGTCACATGAATTTCAAGAAAAAATTTTAACTCATGAATATAATTTGTACTCATTTGCTAACATTATCACATAAATGTTACTAAAATGAATAACAAACATGCTTTTAACCAATTAATTCTTTTATTAATGCAAAGATAGATTTTACAATTTTCAATAAAGAAATATTGGATACAAATATTTGCATCATTTACAGTTTTTAGCATCACCATTTACAGCTGAATTTATACACTTAGAAAAATAGTTTCTCATAAGTTCAATTTCATTAATTAGAAATGAAATATTTTTCACAGCAATGCAAGAAAAATAAGACAGATTTTATTTCATTTATTTTGTCCATTGTAACTATTTCGGAAAATACAATCAAATTTTAAACACTATGGGTTTTAAATAATCAAACTACATAAAATTCATTGAGAAAAAAGAATCGTACAAAGTTAGCATAGTCATGAAATGTAAACTTACAAAAAAAATGACTAAAATATGCTACTTCTCAATTTGACTAGAAATTTAATGATGAATTTCAGTGATTTTAATGAACTCTAAATGATAATTTATTAATAGTATTTTAGTAGATTTTTAGTCATTCAAATATAATGGAACTTCTTAATATAAATGATTATTTAAAGGCATAAGCCATAACCTTTTAATGGCATTTTAAAATGCCTGTGCAAATGTTTTATGACTGCAATGTATGAGTTTTAGAAGTATCAAAAGAATTGATTATAATCAAGAATTTCATTTAACATGAAATACTCATAGTAGATTTTATAATTATATAGAAAGGAAGCATAAATTTTATACTATGAAAAAAGTAGTGAACAATTACTATCAATACAAAATAACACTTCATAATTAATAATTGTTTATAATTTCCAATGTTGAAGGTATAGTCTGACCACGGATAGCGTGGAATGGTAAAAATTCAGTTTACTGATGGAAATGAATGAATCAATTGCTTTCACAGTTTTTCCTTTGATATTCATCTTAAAACTTTTAATTTTTTTAAATTAAAATCTTTCTTTACATATGATGCAACTCTTATCTGTTTAACTTGGCCACTTGCCAATTACCTACACAATAAGTGGTCGGACTATAACTTTGTGAAATTTCTTGCAATTCTTCAATATATAACTATTTTTTCCTTCATAAATCTTCCATAAATTAAGTAGTTAAAACTTCAAAACAAATATTTTTAAAAAAAATACCGAAAACTGCTATCAAAATCAAAAGATTTAAATTCCGAAAGAAGTTATGACAAAACACTGCATCTTTCATTAACATGTATTGTTTACATTATAAAACACCAAATCAACATACAACACTATGTATTAAGTCAAATTAAATAAACATCATGTTATCCATTGATTTTTTCTTAGAAAAACACCATTTGAACAATCAAATTACCCACACAAAGAAAATTACAGTACTTTTAACAATAATTCTCTAAAATATAAAAAAACACACATCAGAAGTACTAAAAAAAATCATAACAATTCAACAGTAAATAATCTTTTATTACATTTCTTGAGCAAGTTATTCAAAAATGTAAATCAAGGAAGATACAGGTACTTTTTTTATAAAAACTATTAATATCCCTCATTTGGCTGTTTCAACAATAAAGGGGCAAAAACTTTTAAAACTGTTCCAATGCACAATGGTGGGCATTTCCACAATAAATCAGCTCTCAGCACATTGTAATAAAAATTATCATACACAAGAGATGCAATTTTGTTGATTTTTTTTAATTTTAGTAATCCTCTCCCCTGCTTATAACTTCTTTACAAGAAGGACGCAGGAGAATGGTATGCTCAAACTGAGCAGTGTAGCAACCCTTGATGTCACTGAGAGGTGGGTAAGGATCTATGATTCCTTTGTCACACAAATCCTTAAGGGCCATCAGGTACTTAGATTGTCCCAAGCGGTCAAGCCAACGGCGGCAGAAAGCTAAGGTTCCAAAACTCTGATTGATGGTATTCAGAAGTTGTTTGGATCTATTTAACCTACAAAAGAAATAATTAATATTTATATAGTAACTAGCATACTATAACTATTACTTGTAATGATAAAAATAAAATATGAAGAAAAAAATAACAATTGCTTAAGTATCATGATTAAGAATATATATACACAATACAATACAGTTATACAACAACTGCAGATAAAACATATCAGATCAGCACCACTGTAACTCAAAAAATCAAATATCCTGCAATCTGTTGCATGTATATATATATATAAAGAGAGATAGAAAGAAAGATTTGTAGTATCTGTATAGCAAATTGACAGATTTGTTGGAAAAGTCAATATATAATTTTGCAATTCTTTTTCAATAAAATAGATAATGTTTACATAAGGTTGTTCGTTAATTAATCGAATTTCCCAACCTTATTATTTTTTCCCAGCTAATTTAGGAACACCAAAAGCTAAAACTAAATTTCTGGGAAAAAAACTTTCTATCAACATTTTACCCATCGTTAATATTGCGGTTTGTCAACATTAATAAATTTAAAAATAAAACAATTATTTAAATAATGTAGTTTGCATAGCTATCATTTAAAATAAAAACAAAATTACTATATATATATAGTAATTTAATTCCTTTAAAATCGATGTTTTTTCATTCTGTCATATACAGGTTTAATTTTTTGAAGAAAAAATGCACTCTGGGTTTATATCCAGAAATATACAGTAATAACTACTTGAAACTCAAAGTTATTCTATTGATAGTTCAGCACTGTCATATGTAAAGCAAAATTTAAAATTTTTTGATAGGATCCGTGCTCTACAAGCATTTGAAAAAGGTAATCAACAACAAAATGAAGCTATGTCAACAATTTTAATTCAGGTCCGAAAATGCTTACATACATTAGGTGCTTTCAACAGTGAGACTTAATATATACTTTCAAAATTGCATAATGATTTTTTTACTCAAGATTATTTGCTAAAAAAATAATGCTATGCTCAAAAATGAAGTCCATTACACTGGACATGCAAAAAGTTTAATTTTTTCTTTTACAAAATAACTTAACATTATACTGTTTAGTAGTAGACTTATGTCAAATTAGAAGAAATTTGATTAAAAACATAGTCTTGGGTTTCAGGAAAATAATAATCAATAAAATAAAATAGTACAAAAAAATGTTTCACCTTAGAGGAATACGGCCAGCTTCATAATTTTTCATATAATGTGATACTTCCATATCATCATGAACATAACCTTTACCAGTACTGCCAAAAGTTTCAATAGCATAAAATTCACCTTCCTATTAAAATAAAAATAATGTGAATGTTTATAAGATTGACTTAAAACTATTCCTAAACAAGAGTATAGTAATTTCACTCTAATTTGGCATGTTACAGGATTTTAATTGAGCATGCCGAATTTTGGAACATCAATATAACTTTAAAGGATATCAAAGATAAAAAGATATCAAAAACATAAAAATGTAAACACGTAAAATGTTTAATGTATTTATGCACATTCTGAACCCACACAGACAATATGATGACTGCAAACAGCATTGTGGCAATATTTGATGACCAAATTCAAAAAATGCCTGAATCCATATGAATATTCCTTGTTTAAATTGAACATTGTGTATAATACCATAAACATCAAACTGAACAAAAATAAAGTCAAACAGAATATATTTATTTATAATTATATCATACTATATACAATTTAAGTTACTATCAAATCTAGAAGAGATAAGCATAAACAGTTTTAAAAAAATAAAGAGGAAATGAATTTTGAGTACTTTTAATTCAATGCACATTAGAAATTATTATTCTGCATTTAAAGATTGCTGTATATTAATAATATTAGTATTGTGATAAATAAATTCATTCATTATCAAATACATAAATTTAGAGGGAATGTTATTAATGGTATTTCTATGCATTATCTTTAAATAAATTTTAAATTGATGAATTTCAAAGCAATTTTTTAAGGTATGTAATTTTGTATTTACTCATTTTATATTAATATTACATTGATAATGTAAGAAACGTTTTCTTTTATTAACTAAAAGGTAGTCATCCAAAATTATTCATATTAAAAATACTAACCCTTTTCTTTGAAAACAGCAAAAAGAATTTGGAAATTAAATTATGCAAACAAAACAAAATTGCTTTCAATAAAATTCATTTTATATAAAAACCAAAATAAAATAATAAATAAAGCATACCTCCATTTTTGTTTGTTCTCCTCCCTTTACAATAGGTACTGTTTTGCCAGCATGTATTCGATACTGACCTATCAGATGGCCATTTAAATTGCGTATAGATTTCACTGAAAGATAATATAAAATTTTTTTTTAAAAAATAGAATAATAAAATGTTGAATTAACATGTACATTTAATAAGCAAGGTCATCAATAAAGAAACGAATTTCAAGAATACATAAATGAAGAAGCGAATTAAAAATGCAGATTTTACGTCACATTTTATGCCACATTACAATATAAGATAAAATTAATAAAATACAAAATGCCAAACAGCTTTATTTTAAGTAATTATCGATATTTATCATTTTCATTGTTTAACAGTCATATATATCCCGATTATATGTAATATACTAGTATTTATAATAATTCATGGTAAAAGAATTTTTTTGCACTTATTTTCAAAAATATTTCTGCAAAAACTGAATTAGGTGCCTTGGTTGCAAGTTCTAAAAAAAATGCCCTACAAATCATTATTAGCTTTCAAACTTGTATGTGGACTATATTGAACCAAATAACTAAATTACAAATCTGAGCAGCTAAATTTTTTTGCAGTTAAATCTCAAAATTCTAGCTATTATAAGTACTTAAATTCAATAGCTTTTTGTTAAAATTAGCTTAAATATTAATCTCTTTTATAATTTAACCTTTCTATGTCATTTTGTAATCAATAATTTCCTAGTCACTTTTAATATCTTAAGACCAAAATGAATGGTGGTGCCATCCAGTGGATGCATGGACAACATCTAAATGTAAACTTCATCTCTACCAAAAGAATCATAAAGGAACTTTTTCATTGGTTTTTTATTATTATTAATTTACTCACTTTGTAGGCATCATGTGATAGACCCCTAATTGTATCAGTAATTTTTACTTTTAGCAATTTTTTATTAATTTTCTTTATCACAGTAAATTTCTAAATGTTAAATTTATCTAAACTTAATAAATGGAACTACATCTTCTCATATTGTTATTCATGAATTAGATGTGGAGGTTTCAGGCTACTTAATACCTCAGACCGAACTCTATAACTGGCATGCCCATTGTTGTTAAGAACCCAATAGGGCTTTGCCTTCTTTCTTTATGAATTTAGACATCTTGAAACATAAAATTAAACCAACTTATCTTGATCACTGATTTGTGATTTTGTTCTACAACATTTAATTTATTTTAAAAATTAATAAATAAAAAGTTGATAGCTACGATTTAGTATTATGAATAACCTAAAAGCATAAATACAAGGGCTTTAATAAATATATAAAAGGATAAATTACCAGGATATGTTTTTCCATTTAGCTCTACTTCATATGATTCCATAACTTCTTGAATGGCTTCTCCAATATCACACAACCTAACATCGATTCCAGCTTCCTATATCAGAAAACATTTATTTTATTTATGTTCAAGTATATATGCAAGAATCTACAAAATTATTTTAATATATTAATTTAAAAAATTCACAGCAAAACTATTCTATTAATAGATGTTTATTTTCAATGAAAATTATTTAACAATCAATAAAAAACTTAAGCAATGAATAAAGAAAATAAATTACTTTGATTCCTGTATTGGTAGCTTCTCTTACAGCTTCCAAAAGCTTGTCAAACTTGGGATTGTATGTTAATGTAAAGGCACAATCTATTATACGACCTATAAATATATCAGAAAAATTAGTATTTTTATCACTTTATTAAAAATATAAATTAAAAAATTTCTTTAATTACAGTAAAAAGAATTTTTAAAATTAAAATTATTTTTATTGCACGTAAAATCTCTCTAAATGACATTATTATATATATATAATCAATATGTTCATTTTTAAATAATGCCCTTATTTTTAAGTATAATTGTATACATTAAATTACATTTCTGTTTAGACAAGGGTGGAAAATAAGGGGGGAATTTTTTTTTAGCAAGGCAAATTGAATTTTTATAATGGCTTTCTCTTACTCTCAGTGGTTTTGTAGCAGCTACATTTACAGTTCAAATTCAGATTTCAAGGCATATACAAATTTTACATTATTTAGCAACTGTTAGAATGATACGAAATAAAGTTGCATGATTTGAACCAAAATTAAATTAAACTGAATGCAATATCAAACATTTTGTATAGCATCAGAAATTCAATAAGAAATTAATTTATTGATGCATACATAAATAAGAACAATAATTAAAATTAGAATAGAATGTAAAAAAAATATTTTTTATTTAATGTATAGTTAATATACTTTTTTATTTACTGCATATTGATAATACTAACTTAACATACTTAAATGGATGTAACTTCAATAATGGATGTATTTATTAATACAGTTTGTATTTTTATAGGATAACTTTTTGGTATTCATTGCAATGAATATTGGAAATATTTTATAAAAATATTTTTATTATTGTATATTATACAATGCAAATAAAGTATAAATTATTTTAAATATATTATAGAAAAAAAAGATCCATTTCAAATTATCAAACGATATACATGTTTTGGTTGAGTAAATGAGATCTTCAATTGGATAATAAATGCTTATATGTTTACTATTTATTTATTTATTTCTAATTATGATTTTTTTATTATAACCAAAAGTATTTAGTTATAAAATTAAATCTAAATTATATGTGTACAATTTTTTAAAAAATACAAAATAAAGCAAAAAAAAAAAAAAAAAAAAAAAAAGCACCAATATGTCATGCATAAGGGGAATGAACACAGAACAATCGTGTATAGATAAATAATGGATAAATGTCAAATATATTTTTAAATAAATATTATTTAACAAATCTTATTTTGAGAATTTCATTATTTCTAGATATAGCATGATGGTAAATTTTTGTGTGGAAAAAGAATGTGCTTATGAAATTCAATTCAAGTAATAAGTGGAAAATATAGAATTGCTTCAATCCTTCAAATAGCAAAGTATAGATAATTTTTAAATTATTAAAAATAAAACTATTTTAAAATTTGGAGATTTAACAAGATAATACATAAAAATGGGACAAATAAAATATATTAGTTGTACAGAAAAATTCAGCCTTTTCTAGCAATTAAAAAAATTAGCTAGGGTGTGTAAAAATTGTGCATGATAGTGAAGAATTTACAAATATAAAATATTAAACAAATTTGAATTTAATAATTTATTTTAAATAGTTAATGTAAAATCATATAACAGTATTTGTTAATCAACAAATTTTATCCTATTTGTTTCTATAAAGAACAATACATTGCACTATGATATAGAACAAATCTTAAAAAATTTTTGAACTGTCCGAAACATTAAAAATGATTAGAATTGCCCATCACCAATATGAAAAAAACCCGAAAGAAATGCACGGCGAATGTTGTTGGCATACGTCATAACAAAAGAACCCTTGCACCCACTAGTGGTGATCTTAAGAGAAGACTGAGGATTGGCTCGTCCATAATTAACTCTTTTTCACAGGTAACTATGCAAAATAAGGCAAATTTCATTTTTAGTGCAATTTGACGCAGAAATGCAAAAGCTCACATTTTTGTAACAAGAGATGAATTTTGTATTTAGTTTTTCTGCCCATGTGTGTTTAGAGCAACTGTTACAGTAAAATTAATATATAAAAAAAGTAATGATATTAAATAACTTTTACTACATCTTTAGATAAAACTTGAAAATTAAGCCATCAAAAATTTTGAAAAATAAAATTACATCAAGCCAGTCAATGCACCAAAACAAAAAGAAAGGAGAGATATAAGCTATACTAATAAAATCAGATATAACATAATAATAATAAAAGTAACACTTATGTAATTTCTGATGACCCTTAAATTGTTCCCAAATAGAAACAGTTGTCGTTAAGTAAATATTAGTTTTAATCTGAAATTATGTAGAAGTAAGATTTCTTGACAACAAAATAATTTATCATAAAGAATTGGGAGAATGGCAAATTTTAATAACAATACAAAACCACCGACCCATAGATAGATATAATTTTAAAGAAAATTATCAATCACTCTAAAGCAAGGGATTCTTAACTTAATGTCTATGAACTTGGTTCAGGGGATTTATAAACTTTACGAAAGATTTTGATTTTTTTTTAAAATCAAATCTAATAATACTAAGATCTTAAAAATAAACACCACTATTTACAATTGATAGAAATAATCTAAACTTTCTCATAAGAATGCATAATTTGCAACCAAAATCAGTACCAACAGAATTAAAAACTTGTACCACACAATTTCTTTATAACTATAAAATCAGATTTCACAAATTATTAGAATTGTGCTATTCTTTTAAGTTATTATTGTACCACATTAATTATTTATAACATTCGTAGTTTTTTTTTTTTTTTTATGTTAAGTGTTATATTCTGACAAGATATCAATAGCTTCCATATAATTGCCGAAGGGATTAAGAACCATCGGTTCGAGTTAAAAATCTTAGAAATATTTTCTATATATAAATAATCTGAATT
Source organism: Caerostris extrusa (assembly GCA_021605095.1). Taxonomy (NCBI): domain Eukaryota; kingdom Metazoa; phylum Arthropoda; class Arachnida; order Araneae; family Araneidae; genus Caerostris; species Caerostris extrusa. The sequence goes on along the minus strand of BPLR01013270.1, from coordinate 175,504 downwards.
CTTACCATTAACATGAGTACCAAAATCAATTTTGCACACATCATCATAGGTCAGAACAGTAGTATCACCAGCATTAGGAGTATAATGGGCTGCACAATTATTTAATGAGCACCCAGTAGGAAAAGCCAGCCCAGCCTCCAGACCATTTTCAGAAATTAAAGCTCTGGCTGTTTTTTCAAGTTCTTCACTGCAATAATGATGTCATTACATAAGTCAAATGTTGGTTTTAATAAAATATTCTTTTTGTAAAGGAATTCATAAATAAGGCTAACAGCAATTCTACAATATCCATTTTCAAGCAATACTATTACAATTTTTATAGTTTATATTAATAAAATGGGAAAAAAACCCTATAAATTTAAAAAGTTAAGATAATTATTATCCCCCAACCCTTTCACTCTGTTTTTCAATAATAAAACACAGAATATAACTTAAATTGGCTCTACAAAACTACATGACATATTAGGGTTTAGTATTGAATATTCAATGATAATATATGCATAAAAAATAAAATTACTAATTCTATAACATAAAAATTTCTTTTCTTTCAAATTAGAAGACAAAATTTGTGTTAACATTAAAATTAATTTTGCAAAACTGACATTTATATTCATTTACATATGAATGATGAAAATAAATTAAAAAATATTTCACATACCATATTTCGATCATAGTCATCCCAGGCTTAATATAGTTTCTCATATATTGTCTAGTCTAATAAAAAAAAAAAAAAAGCAAGTTAATTTTTGTAAAAGAGTTTCTTGTTTTCAAATATATAATAAAAACATAAGCTAATAAATATTACTAATTACTACAGTGAGAATTTACTTTGAATACTTAAAAAAAAATTACAAAAAAACAAAGATAAATCATAAAATATGGCTAATTTGAGGGGGGAAGAAAAAAAAACACAAAGTTATATTTTCAGCAATGATTTTAGTTATTACATACAGATATTAAAAACATTAATTTGCAAATTTTATTTATAAAGAATAAAATAGAGCAATTTTATTCTTTTTTACTTAATGAATAGTGCATTAGCTTAAGATTTAAAATGAAAAATCAACTAAATATAAATTATATCTACTCAAAAACTGTTACACATACTTGTCTGTGTGCTTCAGCTGCCTGCCTAATATCTTTGTAAATATGCTCCATTGTTTCCTGTTCCACTGCTTTCATTTCTTCAGAAGTAAACCTATTTTTGGCAGTGCGACTACAAAGAGAAAAATAATCAAAATTTTAGCCAATAAAATCACATTTAATTTCATCCTTCAAAATAAAAACATGAAAAAGAAATGTAAAAATACTTTGCAGCCCAGAAAATCAATAAGAAGCATTAAAAAAAAAAAAACAACAATTAATTTAACTTCACAGCCAAGAGTTATTTATTGATCATTATAATAATCTGTGTTTTATAAATGTAATAAACTCTCTTTAATCTGGCATTGACTGAGTCTTCACTTTCACAAGGATTTAGGTATTTGTTGACCTTGACACCATCAGATACTGACAACAATGCTGCTTGCTATCGTCAGATATTTATATTGTCTACACAGGTTCACAGTGTAAACACATTAAATATATATGTGTTTTAACCATTTAAAATTTTTTTATCTAGAGTGTTTTATATATTTAATACACTCCTTAAACTATATAGATGCTTGATAATTGGGTAAAATCGCTCATCGGGCATGGTAGTGGTCCTAAATTTGCTGGATTAAAGACAGGCATATTTTAACACATCAAATGTCTTTCCCATTATTAAAAAAATTACTGTTAATTTTCAGTTATTAAACTTATATTAAAAATCAAATAAATACAATAAATATTAACCCCTGAAAATGAGATGCATACAAATTGACAATTTTTTATCAAATTTTCATAATAAATATTTTAGACATTTTGATTTGCAATTTAAATTATTGAATATCTTCTTTCTCAAGAATACATTTTTTAAAAATAATAACAAAAATAAAATAGAAAAATATTTTAAACATTAGCATGTGATTAACTTTTAATTTCATGGCTTGTCAACTATGATCAATTTAAAATTAATCAATAAACTTGGATTTGTTCTTTTTCACCGACGAAAGAATACTAGATAACTATGTAGCTTTTCTTGAAAGAAAAGTGATATTCCCTATACAAAAGTATTTACAACTCTTTTTTTTTTTTTTTTTGCTTTTTCAATAAGATGAAAATTAATATATGTAATGTATTTTCATCAATGCATCCTACAATGCTAATTAAGCTGTATGAAATTTTGAAAAAATGTATAAAAAATTGTTTTACAATGAAACTATTTTTTTTTTTTTCTTCATATAAGTCATTTTTAACATTTAACAATTTTCAAAATTTCACCAGTAAAAACATTGTAAAAACAAAAGCATGTTTTAACATTAATGCAGCAAATGAGCTTTTACTGAAAATGAGCGTTCTGAAAATTTTAATTATTAAAAACTGAAAAATATAAAACAGCTACTAATTTATCAGAACTTATTTCTTTAACATCGCTTTTAATTAACCAGAGATACCAATCTCAAATGAGACTTTTCTGTAGTATTTACTACTTGAGGGAGAGAGTGGCAATAACCTTACCATCTAAATGGCAACCAAAATTATCAGAAAATTCACATTAACGAAGAAGTACATATGCAACTGAGATTAATTATAACATAATCAAATAATGCAAAAGTTTTTTACACTAATTAAGAAATTTTCATTAGAACAACTTAATTTAAAATTAAATACCACCACTATGTATGCCGAAGTTATTTATTATAGATAAGACTTTTAATACAGGAATTTATATATATATAATGCTTTAAGAACAAAATATAAGCATAATTTTAAAAAGTTTCATATAAATTTATAACAAAATACTTATACATATTGTACAATTACAGATTGCATAAAAAATTGGCAAACAGCCAGGCAGACAATTCTGGGCCATGCACATCTTATCTGATTAGTATCCCTAACCAAAAATAGATTTGTTATTTCCGCCGTTGAACCAGATATTCATCATTCCACACAATGCATGGTAGGATTATACCAATATTAAGCTCATCCATTAAATTTCATCATCCATTAATAAAGACATCATAGATTTTTTTTTTTTTTTTTTTTTTGCTAACAAAAGGAAAATATAATGACACTATATTTATTTGTGCCCATTTTTCATAAAATTGAATATACTTCCTTAATATAAAATAATTGCACACATTTTTCTATTTATGTGAAATCTTTTTTAATTGTACAAAGTTAGATAATAAAAAATACAACTTTTTTTTTTTTTAATTAATTTTATTTCAGTGCCCATGCAGAATTAGTTCTATAGGATTTTTAATAACTACAAAGAATCTGTGAATTAGTTCTATAGGATTTTTAATAACTACAAAGAATCTGTAGCACTTGACATCTCTGATTATTTATAAGATATTCAGTTATGCAAACTTATAATTAATATTAATTCATAATTAAACTTATAATTACAATTAATTCATGCTTTTTTTTAACACTCAAGTATATCTGTCTTTCCAAAAGATTTTTTAAATAAAGGGTACATACCTATCATTTCCAAAAGAATACTCTACTTCTTCACCTACTGGAAAGTTTCCATCAGGGAAAAGAGCTTTGATAGGAATGGACGGAGGATTAGTCTGTTTAGGTGCAGTACCACCTCCTGAAAAACAATATATATTAAATTGCAATTCATACTTAAAAGCTTTAAAATTATCAAAATAAAGCTCTATAGGAAAATATTTTGCCTATAAACTTAGGTTATTGTATTTATAGGCAAAATATTTTCCTATAGAGCTTATTTGATAATTTTAAAGCTAAACTCAAAGGATACTAAGATGACAATTAGGGTTGTATATTTCTAGCTTAAATATCTTTCAGCAATTATTTCACTGAAAAGAGTTCTTTGGTGAAAAACAAACCACATACTACGAAAGGCAAATAGTGAAGAATGTAGTGAGAACAAGTATTACCAAGAGATCATGCAACTGGTTTTACTTCAACCATTCATAACCGATTTGATACAAATTTATAGTACAAATAGGTTCCAGTAAGATATTAAATACTTGTATGAATGTATGCATGCATATAAATATATGCACATAGCTGGACATCATTAAGGAAATATCTTGTTCATATTAAAAAATCCTTTTTGCTAAGCATGCAGTCTTATCAATTTTCTCATTCAACTTTTTCTGTTTCTCTTGTTTATTCTCACATATTTTTCACTCACAGTTCCTATTTCTTGTTAATTCTCATATATTTTTCACTGTTCCTCTAAAGTAAAAACATTCAATTGAGAATACAGTTAGTCTCCATTTCTATTTTGAATTGAGTTTAATGTTAGGATAAAAATGTTTTGTTCTGAATTCTTTTGGGCAAGATACATCTTTAAATTTTATAAAATAAGGGAAAATATATTTCAAAACAATTACTACTTTTGTTTACACCTTTTTAATACAATTTTAAACTTGATGCAAAAAAAAAGTTCAGCTTTTTATTTATGAACATATGTATTAAATATACATAAAAAAAATATTGTTATATTTTTTATGGTGGATGATTTTTACAATGTTTTCTCTATATTTTATTCACTTAAAATTAAAATAATACATTTATAGAAAGTTTTATTTTAGTGCTACTTATTTTCTATTTTATTCATCATACTTATTATTATTAAATATTGTTTCTTTTTCAACTTTTAAAAACCTCTTATTTCATGAGGTTAGGTCTTTTAATTAAAATTCATTCTGTATTTAAATTTTACTGATGACAGTATGAGTTGTCAAAATGCTGAACAGTTTAATAAAGACTTTTTTTGGGATATTCTGCTTAATTTTTAGAAAACATAAAATGCAATGACTTTCATGGAACTTTTAATGAAGTTTTTTTCTTTCCATGAAGAAACTCATTTTATATGAGACATGTATATTTTACTTGACATATATAATATTTGACACATTTTAAGTCACAACACAAGAAAATGAAAAGTCAAAAAAAATTCAAGAGTTCTATAGTCAATAAGAAGCAGCAAATAATAAACATTCAAAGACAAACAAATATGATTAAATGAAAAGTGCAGAAAAATTAAACTCCATGGCTCCCCAATATTATATTTACAATTGTATTGAAAACAAAAAAGATAGCCATGCAAATTATTTGTTTCAAAAATTATGAAATAAAATTTAAGCAAGATTAAACATGTATAAAAGTGAAAATCAAATTTACAATAAATAATTAATAATATTAATCATTTTTAAACATGCTTTTTTATGCCATAAATTTGTATTGGATCCTTTGTGAAGTATATACAGCATTATTGTATTAAAAATCATATTTTATCATGTTAAAAAAAAATTAAACATAAAAATTAAAAATGTACTTTTTTAAGGAAACATTTAAAATGAATAATTAAAATCTCAAATTTAAATATTAAATGCTGTTCAAATTATAAGAAAAAGTTTTTAATAAAATATGTAATTGAAGAAATTAAAAAAAAAAAAAAAATTAAAATAATTGAGAATATCTGTAATTTATTGGGTTATATTTTTTGTTACTTAATCAAAGAGTGAAAAATAGTGAGAACAATATTCAAAGAAAGTATATTAAGTTCAAATTATAACAAATGAGAAATAAATTTCTGTATATAAGCAATGTCTTAAAAATACCTTTGCCTTTCTTTTTCTTTTTTTTCTTGGTAATTTCACCAGCCTCTTTAGTACCCTCTTCTTCACCTAACAATAGTGAATAAACATCAATAAAAAAAAAAAGATAAATAAAGGAAATATATTGTTTATACCCTTATAAGCAATATATTTCTAAATATATATATATATATATAAATGCCCTTACCATCTGCATCCCTATTATTGACTTCACCATCTAACACCTGATGCTGTAGTTTTTCTGTTACAATTTCAACATCTTCTGAAGTATCATTCACTCCATCTTGGTGTGTTGCTGCTGTAAGGGAAAAAAAAAAAAATTTAAAATGGTGATAAATTGTAGTATTAATAGAATAACATATTTTCAGCCATGAATGTATTTTCTTTTTAAAATTAAGTTGCTTTTAAATAGCAATGGCAATATCTGAAAAATTTTAGACAAATATAAGCAAAATAGAAATCTTTTTTTTTTTTTTTCTTTCCTTCTTTTTTAAAATTAACTTCTTTACCCATAATTATAAAATTTTAATGATTCCTTAAGTGAATTTTTATCAATTAGATATGCAATTTCCTACAAGTTTGAGATGATCATTAGACAAAATTGCAAAATTAAATAAGACTCAAGAAACAAGTCTTCAGACATATAAAATCTGATTTTCCTAAGGAACGAGATTACAACCAGATAACATTTTAAGAGACTAGTATTTAAAAGAGATTTTGCCATTTTTACTTCATTATGATAATATTACTCCATTTGATTTTAACTTCTGATGGTTGAAATTAGAATGAGCTCTTGGACAAGGATGCAGTTAAGTCTTATGGAATGGTGTCATTCATTTGAAGTGAAATTTGATACTAATATCTTTTTTTTTTTTTTTTTGTCATGTACGGCAAAGACAAAAATTATAAAATGCAAGAATTACCCAATGATATTTGATACCCAAATTTTTATGATTCTGTGATAAAGACATTACCTGCTTTTGTGAAATGCATAGTTTAAAGTACAGATTTAGTTCCTCTAACATTTAATAACTAATCTTTTCACAGTCTATGAAGTTATTAATTACTCCTTTTAATGCATTACCTTTATATTCATTATTTGAAATAACTAGGTGTGATTAAATATTTTAAGCATCTTAAGTCATTTTCTGTCAGCCAAGGTTTACAAAATGTTATTTTAAATTTTTTATTCAACTATATTTCTTATTTCTTCACTATGTATTTCTTTTTAGAATAGTTGCAACTATCTTCATATTTTTCTCCCTTAATGCTGTTAGTATTACAAAATATTTATAGGGCCCTCTGGCCATTGAGATATTTAGCAGTCTAGACATTCATTTAACATATCATTAAGTGTACAGGCTGAATTTGTACTTTCACTGCCAGCATCATGGGAATGCATAGTCTCTCTGAAGCTAGAACCTTTTGGTTGCATAAGAGAAGCTTCTTCATATGATCTGGGATACGGCAATGGTTGATAAGTCCCTCAGGAAATGTATGCTTGTCTTTCAAAGTTCAGGTGTAGCAAGATTGTCACACATATAGTAACATGTAGTATATTTTACTAGTGGAGCACAAAGTTGCTTGATAATGTAAGTAAAAGAAGTACAGTGTTATAAGAATAATCAGGGATTAGGATTGAAATGTCATAAGCATCTTGGTGACCAAAATGAATTGAGTAAAACCTAAAATGAAATCTTTTAATCATTCTGAATTACAGAAATTCTACTACAACTGTAATAACCTACTCATATTTCTTAGTAGTTACTATACAAGTATCTTATTGTATGTGTGTTACACCATTGAGTCTGGAGAAAGAAAATATCAGTCAAACAAGTTTAAGGACATGCCCACAGAACACAATTTCTATATAATCAACTATGTAGTACAACTAATAAACATATAAATTTTTAATATTAGAAAACTTCATTATTCCATTGGCGAACATGAAAAAGTCAATGCATGCCAGATATTTCAATAGTTAAAAGATTACTACAGATAAGGAAGGAAGCTTTATTGTAATATATTTTGAACTTTATTGTCCTGCAATAAGGGGGTGTAATGTGGCAGGTCTCCTTGTGGTGCATTCAGGGTAAAGCTGCCACTTTCCTCATTCAACTGGTTCTGAATTATTGCAATTAAGTATTGATCTCAGCCTCAAAAGGTAATAGTTCAGAATCTTGCAACTTTTGATACTTTCTAAAACCAGGTGCTATGCATGACTACTAGGGGAATTAAAATTCTCTGTGCTTACTATGCAATTATTATTAAGAATTTTTAGGAATCTAATTATTATTCTAAGAATTATTTAAAGTCTAATAGACTTCTAAATAATTCTTTATGCAGAAAACTTCAACTGTGGGAAGCAAGTAATCTTAAAGGCTCAGTGGGCTTCATCCAATGCATTCTTGAGAATGCCCAATATAATGTTATTAATGATGTGCCCTATAAACTACTGTCTTTTTGGGAATCCATTTGGGTATATGATACTTGATGTTAGATTGGACTTGGTTCTGAACTACAGAAAATATGACGTTAGTTCTAGTGCACTCCACACCAATGGTAGAGAAACTATTAATGCCTATTTTCCTTCTGATGTAAAAACTTCATATCTACATTAATGGGCCCCTTTTGGATTTCTCTCAGAGCATTGATGTTTTTCATTGACTCTTTTTCCTTTTATCTACATGTTGGATCATTTTCAATGGGGAACTCGCAGCTATCCATGAAGCTCTTCAAACGTGTTGTATGAAACCCCTCTTGAAAGAGCAGCGATATTTTCAGATTCTATCTTTGCCTTTCAGGTTCTGTCCAGCAACCAGGAGGATAGGAGTTCCTGTGTACAGAGCTGCACGGAACTCCTGAAGAGGATTATGGGAAGAGTTGCTTTCTAGCGAGTATCTTCCTTATTGTGGTCTTCATGAGGACTTTTTGGCAAAAAAAATAGCTGGCTTTCTTCAAAGGTCTTGTAGAGACCTGCCCATCTATTCTGCTAAATTATACATAAAGAGAATTTTCAGACAATCATTTCATCATATGACTCAAGTTGCTAGAAGCAGTCATGGAGTATGCTTTGTAAGGCCTCATTGTATCCCAGATTCACCTCATGATAATGCTGTAACCATGTTTAAATTTTTGACCAAACATGATTGTCTTACTGCTTATTTGTTTTTATTTTAATTTGATTACTTCACCAAATTATGTTTTGTGCGATTCTGGACAGGCCATGAATGCTGCTCACCTGGATGAGTGTTCTGCACTGTATTGTTGGGAAGTATTATAGAGCTTGTTGCCCTAACGGCCTGGTATTTGAAATAAATTATTCTGTAATAATCGAAAACAAAAAGTTTTGCAACAATTAGCAATGTTTTTAATTAGCAATTTAAAAAACCAGGAGATCTGCCTGCACAATTCTTTATTGTTGTGCAGGCAGATCTCCTGGTTTTTTAAATCTCAAAGATTAAAATAAGACTTCTGATAATAAACACTTTAAAATATTTTCCTTTCTACCAATCCTATGAGAAGACATATGTAATAAAATTACTTCAATGAATTTTATATGCAGCAGTGGTAAGCTGATACTCATGCAAATATATTTTCAAGTGTAACTTTTGATCTTGTGAGTTATTGCACATGAGAATAGTTAGATAGTCTTTTCATTTGCTAAGCAAATTATAACTTATAATGATATTTAAATGATAAAAGAGAACTGGATTAAATTAAGAAAATTTATGAACTAATTATATATACCTTTCTTCTTCCTCTTCCTTTTTTTCTTCTTTTGAGCAGGATCTTTAGCGCTCAATTCATCTTCCGCATCATCGACATCATTAGGATCATCTCTAATTTCATTACTATCTTCTTCAACTTTAGCATTGTGATCTTGTACGACGGCAGCCATTTTTGAAATTCAGCACCTGGGCAGATAAGTTGAGCGGTTCTAAATTTTTACAATAATGAGCCAGTGAGACAGCTAAGTTGAGAAGTGGAGGTAGTGTTGAGTCAACAATGAAAAAAAAAAAAAAAAAAAACTTAAAAATGATAGATATATTTATTTGAGTACACTGAAAAATAAATTTTATTTATTTGTTTTATACTTTCATTAACTTTAAATTATTAGTTGTAGTTAATCTAAAAATGTACACTTTTTTTTTAAAGTAATGGCATCAAAACATGTTCAGTTTCCAATAAAATGATTTATATTTTTGAATGTGAAATTGAGCTTTTGCGTTTATCTCAGTTAATCCTTTTGTTTTTTTTGTGCCAAGTTTCTCTGGTTGTATAGCTTTTATTTCTTTTTTAATTTAGTTTTCACTTCAGGTAAGCTACCTGTATTTGTATTTATTTTCTATTTCAATTCCTAATTGTACGTTTCTATTAGTAAATTCATGTAATAGAAGAAGACCCTACACTTTGGGCGTATTTAGTGTTTAATATGGCTAACAGCAATACAAAATCGAATCTTATATATTAAACCTCCGTAATCTACACTAATGAAGCAGACTTTAACTTCACATCTCACCGTGACACCCTTTCATATTTACAAATTGCATATGAACATGATACTTTTCCTTTCTCATTGTACTTGAGGTTCCAAATGGCGCAATACCGAAAGCAGATCCGAGAATTTCAAGCAAATCAGTGGTGGATTATTACAGCTATTTCCGGAAAATTGCTTATTTTGCTTGGCATGTTGCTCTAAGGTCAGCGGCCTGATGGCCAAGTAGCTAGCACTCTGGCCCTTGGTACCACAGGCTTCAGGTTCAAATCCTGATGGTGGCACGGACGTTAATGATTCAGAATCCACTTTAAACTGTAGGTACTTATCTTTTTAGTCCACGTGTACACAAAATGACAGCAGAGCGACAAATCAAACTATCCTGCTCTACGGTCATTTTGTGCTCACTTTAAGCTAATTAGATCGGGACCTACAGTTTAACGTGGATTCCGAACCACTAACAAGCATTCATATCACCGCAGGGATTCGAACCTAATACTCGTGGTACCAATAGCCAGACCGCTAGATATTTGGTCATTAAGCCGCTAGAAATACTGAAGTTTTTGTTTCACATCATTCGAAGCAACTAGGTGGACCAGGTTATTTAAATTATTTTTTATTACATTATCATCAATTTATATATAATACATAAAAGATGTATGTATTAAATTTTATTGTTAAATAAAAACAATTCTGCTAGATAAAACGTTTGTAACAAGAAGAAAAAATACAGCAGAGGTCGAGTAATTGTATTTATGACCCAAACTGTATTTGGTATATTTACAAGTAAACTATTTCGTAAAATTTTTCTGCTTAAAATTTGAAATAAGCTTACAAAATAAACTGTTTCTGATTAATTTATTTCAATATTTTTCAATAGCGAGGGCCTTTATAATGGCTGCTTGGTTGATGGAAAGAAAAAAAAGAGACATGTAGCCCTTTGTGAAAAAATTTATTTATCCTAAAACTGATGTAATTTGCATAGACGAAAACCGGGCAGACCAGAAAGGTTGGCCGATTGATACCAAGAGTAATACATGACAACCTATCTCTCCAAGGGTTTAATTTGTAGCAAAAGATGACAAATCTAACACAATAAATATCTGGGAGAGTGATGACAAACATTCAAACGGTCCCTTCTCCAGAAGATCAGAAATCGTTTAACCAATACATGGCATGACATTATTATAGAAGATCCCGGCTCGATCTTATCGGCAGATCAAATAACGGAGCTCGGGTATGGCAGTTCACCTAGGACGTTATACAAGTATATCCTTGATGTTTAAAGAGATCAAGCTGCAGAATATCAATATAGAACAGCTGATGCCAAATGCATGTGAGTACAGTTTTTAATTTGGGTCTATTAAAAAATCCCACTGATTTTTTTTTTATCCCTATTCGAAAAATATTGTTTTCTTTTTTTCAGTTGAAAGATCTATTCAGATGTTTCTGAAGTATCGGATTTTGAACAAGATGATGGATGGGATGATGACATAAACGACACATTTGAAAGACACCGCAAATAAAAAATTTTCATGCATTTTTACATTTGTTAGTTTAGTAAGACCATTAATGAGCTGGCACAAATTATTTGTGGATTATATAAGATCGTTGATATTGCAAGATATGTGAGTTTCTATTTATGATTCTTACATTTAAATTGATGTTCTTTTCAGGAAGAGCATATTAATTAAGTTACAATAATTTTCTCCGTCCTTTTTTACTAAAAATAAATTATAGTTTAAAAAACTAAAAACACGCTTTTAGAATTAATCAAACTAAAAAGTAAAAAATAATTGTTAACATAAGAATAAAATTACTGACGAGAAAATTAATGTCACTGTTCTAAATGCGTGAGGTGCTCGATATCAATAATTATAATTTTTCACTAGTTTCATTCCGAAATGCAGAGTTAGTTTAAATATGTCATACAAAGCACCCCATGTTTTTAGAACAGTGACATTAATTTCTCGTCAGTAATTTTTATTCTTATGTTAACAATTACTTTTTAGTTTGATTAACTCTAAAAGCGTGTTTTTTAGTGCTTTTAAACTATAATATTTAAATGAGGTCCCGGTACGGAGGACTGGAACTATAGTTCTTACAATAATTTAATTGTGAGTAAAATAAAGGCTAAATGCGAATATGCCGAGCAGCCAGGGATTCGAACAAGGAATCTCCTCATCCGTAGTCAGGCGCGTTATCCATTGTGCCACTGTCCCACGTAAGTTTGAATGTCTTAGTTACTTTCATTCTACATGGGTTAAATTGCTCTTCATAAGTTAAAATAAAAATCACGAATCCTGGCAATCCTAGTCATGATGAGATAATAAACTTATCAAAATATTTTATTGTCGTCGGTCCTTGATAAGTCTACAACGTTTAAATTAAATCTGATCGCTTAAAGTAGGGCAAAAATCGAGCCCATAGAATCAGTTACAAACATACAGGTGAAACTAATAAAAACGTTTTAAAAAATTCATTCGAAGAAATAAAACTAAAACTTTTCATATACGATTTCTTTTAGAAAAAAATGGTGGGAAAAATCAGTCAAAAAAAAAAAAAAAAAATCTTAGTTTTTAATTCAATGTAGTTAATAGTTAAAAAAATAATGCAATCAATTTATATACTTTTTACGATTTATTAATTTTATATTGATTGGGAAATTCAGTTTATTTCTTCCCAGTCAGTTTCAGCTATTCTAAGTTGTATGTATATAAGAAAAATCTATTTTGAAAATAATAATAGACTTTAAATTTAAAAAAAGTTACCAAGCAATGATATGCATCAAGTACTTTTTTTATGGTACATTTGAGACCATCACTTGAAGTTCTAAGACATCTAGTGATTTGCTTTTGCAGGTGATTGTTTAATGAAAGCTTTTAAAATAATATAAAAACTAAACTTTGTTTACAGGAATCATTTTCTTTGAAGCAAGTATATAGTATGTAATAACATTCAATAATCTGTATTTTAAGAGCAACAGAAAGCTTTTATTTTGTCTATTTTTCGAAAACTTTAGTAGTTCATAACATCAACATTTTATAAATGCTCTTTAACATAAAATAAATTACAAAAAATCTATATTAAAATTATTTCTTATCTTATATCACTTATCTATATAGACATCTTACAACGTTAATTAAATTTTTAAAATATATGGACTAATTTGAAATAACAATATATGCAGAATTTCTGTTTAATACTCATTAACTAACTTGCTACTATGCGGATTCAAAATTTATCTTTTAATTTAAAAGTGAAGTATTTGTAACGTTTATCGCCTGGAGACCAATATTTTTTTTTTACTTTACTTTATTTAAGGATATTACAGAATTATGACAAAAATAAACAAATCAATTATATATAATCGGTTGGGCAGTCTATATACAGATTATTCATGAAATTTAGAATTTAACATAAGAACTAAATGAATAACAACAATCTTGTCTTGGCGATCTTTAAGAACAATTTTACGTTATTTAATTATATAATTATTAGCTCTTGAAAGAAATTTAAAAAATATCATATGTATTAAAAAAATTTGTGAAAGAAATTTAAAAAAATAATTGAAAAGTGTGAAAGAAGCCACGGACTCCACTTAACAAAACAATATACATAATTTTGTGTAATTACATTATACTAGTAGACTAGATCACAACTCAGTACGATACATTCATTTTTATGGCATGACACAAAGAACATTTTATGGTAAGCCGATAGCAAACTACTCGTTTGCAAGGGAAGGAAATTATGAGTTCTTTCTTCCTCTTTCGTTTTCTATCCATTGGCATCTGCTAAATGTACATATTTATTTCTAAAATAATTTAAGTTGGTTATCTCATATGTTATGAAAACCTATTTTAATCAATAAGTATTTCAATAATTTGTTTAGCATTAAAATTTATCAACTACAGTTATTTAAAATTACCTTAATTTAAAAATAATGAATCACTTATTACTTTAATATTAAAATTAGTTATATAGTGTTATTTAGCTTGCAAGAACGCATCTAGAAATCGTTTTAAAAATTGTATTATCTTACCATTTATGTGATGTTATGTAAATATATATTTTTTTCAATATTTTTAATATTAAAGGAAATAATGTAATGTTTATTCATTATTGTTCATTTCATATCCAGAACTATTTTTATTTTTATTATAATTTCCATATTTTGTAAATTTCTTTTGCAAACTTAAATCTGGTTCCACGCTCCCCAGACCTTTAAAATTTCTTCGCTAGGATTACGTCAGAGATTTAGCCCTGTCTGTAATCCCTAGAACTCAGCTTTATTAGGTTTCTTACCCCTAAGGCCCTTACCTCACTATTTTTTACGCCACTTCCCTTCTGATATCATCAACTACATTAAATCTACTAAAATTAAAAAGTTCCTGGTATAGACAATATTACTAACAAAATTCTCAAAAATCTCCCAACCTCCACTATCTTTTGCTAACTCATATTATTAATGCAATTTTTCGCCTTGCTCACTTCCCTACTAAATGGAAAACTGCCCGCATTCTCCCAATCCTCAAACCCGGCAAAGACCCCACTAACCCCACCAGCTACCGACCTATCTCTCTTCTTCCGACTCTCAGTAAACTCACTGAAAAATCATCCTCAGCAAATATCTTTATTTTATTTATTCTAATAATATTATGTCTCCTCATCAATTCGGCTTTGCTAAGAACCTTTCAACCACCCATCAGCTTTTACGTGTCACTGAAATCATCGCACAAGGACTCACCACCAAATCTGCCCCTGGCATCATTTTCCTAGATATTGCTAAAGCCTTTGACAGGGTCTGGATAAATGAACTTACTCATAAACTCATTTACTATAACTTCCCGTCACACCTTATTAACCTAATCTGCTCCTTTCTCTCTAATTGTAAATTTGTTGTCTGTGTCAAACATCATGACCATTTGCTGGAATTCCCCAAGGTTCTGTCCTTGCACCGCACTTATTCACTCTTTTCATGAATGATATCCCTGTCTCTCCTGAAACCTCTTTCAGCCTTTACGCCGATGACACAGCCATTATTGCACAAAACAGAAATACTACTTTCCTTATTAAACAACTTCAACGCCATATTAACCTTCTCGAAACCTGGCTTACTAATTGGAAAATTAAACTCAATGTTACTAAAACCGAAGCTGTTTTCTTTTCGCGTAAACATTATCCCACCCAAACTGTCTCTATCTACGGAGAGAATATCATCTGGACCAATAAAGCTAAGTACCTTGGAATTATTTTGGATAAAACGTTAACTTACAATCAACACATCCTTCATCTTCGAGAAAAGTTGAATAAAGCTATTCGCATCTTCTACCCTTTAATCTGCAGAAAATCTCGTACTTCCATCCAAATAAAATTGCTGCTGTACAAAGTTTATCTTCGCCCACTCATAACCTACGCGAGTCCAGTCTGGGAATCAGCCGCCAAATCTGACATTGCCATTCTTAGCCGCCTGCAAGATAAAAACACTCCGTATGCTTATACAAGCACGCTGGTTCTTCCAGACGATTCCTTCCTCAATTTCTCTCTAAACTAGCGCATAACTTTTACACTAACATCCCAAACATCGATAACGTGCTGCTTAAACGACTCCCAGAATATGATATAAGCAATCCGAAGAACTCCAAACGCCCGCGAACCTCACTGCTAATTAGCTGAGATGTTTATTATCCCCGCGCTGAAGATTTCGAGTTTTTTTTTCATCCACAGAACGTTTTCTTCCAAAAGCGCTAACCTAGATTCATATGTTGACTTTTTCCCAGTTCGCACTCCGTTCTCTTAGTTTATTATTTTTTAATCAATGTTTCTCTTTTTACTTTTCGCTCTTGCATGTTATTTCCCTATTAATAATTTTAATGACAATAAAAAAAAAAAAAATCTCCTCTTTTATTTATTTCTTTTTTTAAATTTTTTTTTTATTGGGCAGGTTCTCCACTTAGTCTTACCATTTTCTACTCAGCAATGTGTTCTTCATTCTTCAAAGGACTATTACCAGACCGGTGCTAACCGCTGCTTCGCAGCCAAGGAGCTCCACGAAATACAAATTAACCCCTAAGGCGATGGGGCCTGGTGGAAGAGTGGCTAGCGCTCTGTAGGGTGTCTGTAGTGGTTTGGAATCCACTTTAACCCAGTCCTAATAGAATCGTAGAGAGTTGCGGGGGCATTGTTACTCCACGTTCGTGGCTTTCTTCAAGTTACACTCGCCCCCTGGGTAGTGCAAAGTGAGTAACGTCGGTTCAGCCTTTATGGCATAAAAGATCACGGTCAATTTGCCATTAGGAAAAAAAAAAAAACAAATGCGATGAATACAGGGGGCTGGAAGACATATGCATAACTTGGCGAGAAACGGTCCAACTGTGTAATGCATAAACAGTAACTGTAACCGGGGTATTTGTACGTATCAACGATCTGCGGAACTTGAATCATTTATTCCATGGAAACAACATACTCGAATCCTGGGCCTGATTTTTCACATAACCTCAATTTCAGACAACATTTTTCTTACATTAAAAAGAAATCCATTAAAAAACTCAATGCAATTAAAGCAATTGCTGCTAACACTTGGGGATGTCGTTCATGGCATCTCATCAAAATCGTCAACTCCACTATTCGTAGCATTTTGGAATATGGCTCTCCTATTTTTATTTCCTCTTGTCCTAGCAACCTCCAAATTCTCACTATTGTTTACAATATCGCATTACGTTTCGCAACGGGTCTTCCCAAATGGACTCCTATTTCAGTGTTATACAAAGAAGCCGGCCAAATCCCTCTCTTCCAAAGACAGTTAATGTTAGCAGAAAGATTTTTTGTTAAACACGTCTCTTTTGATCCATCCTCACCCCTCTCTCATTTTCTCAAATTGAAGAATCATTCTCCCCGTTTAAAACATCCAATCTCTCTCCAAACTTTTTTCGCTGACCTTTTGGAAAATTTACACATCACCCCTTCCTCTCTCATTCCCAATTTTCATCCCTTTGACAAACATGATAAAATTTCTTTTCATCTCGATGATTTACCCTTTCAAACCAAACAACTCCCACACCATTTAATCAAGAATTTATTTGAACAATATAAAGAGGAAAATTGGAAAAATAAAGTAATTTTAGCAACCGATGCATCCAAATCTCCAGTCAAACACTCAATTTCTTGCATTAATTTTTTCACACAGGAAAATTCATCCGGGACAATCTCTAATTATAACAGTATTTTTACAGGAGAAACTCTGGCACTGCTATTATCAATTTCCACGTATGTACTCAAATCACATCATTACATTATTTTATCAGACAGTCTCTCTGCTCTCCGAGCTCTTCAAAATTGCAATTTTAAATCCACAAGAGTCACCAAATTGCTAGGAAATCAAGTCAAACATAACCTAAATTCCATTTTATCTTTACAATTCATTTGGACTCCAGGTCACGTCGGCATACAGGAAAATGAACAAGCAGACTCTTTGGCAAAAACCGCGTCAGACACAATAATTTTAAATTGGATTTCTCCGGATGACATCATGTACCATCAAAAAAGAAAATATTTCAAACTTCAAATGAACAATGGAACAAAAGTAAATACGCAATGGAGCTGTTGCATCTAAATAGCATCAAATCAATTCATCGTCTTTTACCTTTTAAAAGAAAAGATGAAGTACTAATTTCCAGATTCCGCACCAAAACATATCCTTCTTCAGCCAGACTCCATAGATTTGGATTAACGTCTTCTCCAATGTGTGCTCACGATGCAAAAACCGGAAACCGAAGAACACATTCTATTCCAATGTACTAAATATGAAGTACAAAGAGAAAAAACTTAAACAAGCTTTTTGGATATAAAGTCCTCTCCTATTCTTGGTTATTTGATATGAGCGATGAACCGTATTACAAAACCGTTACACTAATTAATTTTCTACGAAAAATTGCGTAGTTGTTAGTTTTATTTTTTCATTGCGATGTTCTGAGTATACTAACGTTACAATATTATTTCGTGACAGAAGTACTGCACGACACCTCATTTCGGACCCTTCCATTTCATAATTTTAGAATCAGTTGAAGTTCACTGATTATTTGAAAATCTGTTTTCATTAGTATTTTTCTTTTCCACTTATTAATTCTTTTCCACTGATACCTTCTGGAGAGTAATTGGATAAATTGAGATAAAGCAGCTAACGCGAGCATAAATCTCAAAATCACGTCAAGTCAAGTCAAGTCAAGTCTTGAATCATTAATTTGAATTCTTAAATTAAAGAACTATCCCCAATTGATGCTATTAAACAATAATTTGCCTTCAATATGCATAAAATTACTTAACCATTCATTCGTTTTAGATTCATTGCCAATCTTTAAATGGCTTCAGTTTCATCATCTTACAAAAAATTATTTATTTACGATATTCTTAAAGTTTTAAATGGTAAATGTTTTATGTTATACAATTAAAAAAATAAAATGACGCTGAATAAATGTGAACAATAAATAAAAATTGAGAGTACAAATCGATAATCTTCTTATTAAAAAATGGCATTTTGTAGTATTATCGAAAAACCGTATTTGTTTGCTTTTTATATTGCCTGGGTTTTTTAAGTCTTAAATTTATTGAAAAGGTTTCAAACTAAAACATTAGGTATGTATGTTAAATAAATGGATAGTTAGCCTGATCAAATCAAATGACAACTCATATTAAAAAATATATATATTAAAAGCTGATATTTGCAATAGACTGCTTACTTTCATTGATTAGAATAATAAAACTTTGTAGATGCAAGTTATTCAAATATTTGTTGATTTTGAAGAGGATAAAATCTGTTAATTTTGTTATTGACTGTTTTTCTATTTTTATTTACTCTAGGGATATAAAATAAACTTGTTAGAATTCATCAACATTTTGGCAAAACTTGAAAAAAATAATTTTTACTTTTATTAATTTGTAATCCAAAATTATTTCAATCATATAAACATTCTAAATAAATAATATCTTGTGAAAAATTTCACAAATGATAATTTTCTAAATTATGTTTACTTAGCCGTTTAATTATTTCAGGACAAATAGTATGTTCCGAAATATCAAAAACAATTTTTAAAAGCTCAAGTTATGGGTTTTATTTCTGGAATCCAACGTTTTCATCAGAGAACTATATATACAGGTAATTTTTGATATACTGTAGGAGAATTTTTACTTAAAATTGTTCTGGGGATTTACCATTAAAATTCTTTTTATATAATTTATAGAACATAAGTTTTTTTACTTACTAGTTTTAATACTTATTTACTTACTAGTTATATAATGCTATATAAGAAAAGATTTTTAAAAAAATTATTAATAAATGGTCGGTGGCCTTCTCTCTGTTAATGAATGTGATAAATTATTAATCAATTATTCATTATTAAAGCCTGCTTCTAGTGTGAAAAATTTCTATATATTTAAATAAACTATACATTTTTTTCCTATCAAAGTAAAAAGATGTATGATGCTAATGAAAAGAGCATTAAATTTTGAGATCTCTTAGTAAAACAAATGAAAACTTCAAAATTAATAAATATCCATCCATTTAAAAAAAAAAAATCTAGATATATTAAAATTAAATTTCTGAATTATACTTTTATTAATTTGCTAAGTTTTGAAATTCTACAGTTGGTTATAAGTAATAAATAGCATCTCAACTGACAAGCATAAATCTAACAATTTCAACCAAGAAAGAAAAATATTAAAGTTTGTTTAATCAAACAAGAACATAAGGATCATTCACTAGTAACATTTTAACATTATGTAATAATGACATAACACAAGCAAAGTATTGTAAATTTTCCATATTATAACATTTATAGAAATTTTAATCAAAGCAACAATATTCACAACGTTATAAAAACCTAATTTGTAGCATAGAAAATTTTTAATTCTGTAACCAATCATAAAATAACTTCAAGATTAAATAACATAAAAGAAAACAGATGTATATTTATAAATAGTCTATGAAATAAAAATTGTATTCTTAAATAGCTAATTTATAGGAATCTACATTGTATTTATATTTGTTTATATCCAATATTATTTGTGTCCTACAATATTATAGTTATAATTCAAGTTGGAACTCATTCATTTTGAAACTAGAAAGCAAATTTTTCCGATTGAGTAAATATTTTGTTATACTTTGAAAATATTGGCATTAGGTAACTAACACAGTCTAGAAAAACTATGTGATAGAAAATTTATACTTAAAATTACAGCAAAATTATGTTATTTTTTTTAATTTCTTTAATTGTTTTTTATTGCTGTTATTATTATGTACTTAGTGGATGATGGAACTGGAATACTAGATTGTGTACTGTGGCATAATGAGCCAGCTTCACTAGATAGAATTTTGGAACTAAAACAGGATATAAGATCAGGTATTATTTTTATTATGCTAAAATACACATTTCTCTTATTTTTTTTATTTTCAATAAAAATTATGTTAAAATTAATTTGAAATAATACTTGTTTTTTATCAAATCTTTTTCTGATCATAGTAAATAATTATATTTAGATATTATTTTAATAAAATTCACTTATTTCACATTTTTTAATTCTAAAACTTTATATTACATATTATAATTTATTTGAAATTTTATTAGCTTTCTTCAGAGATTGCTTTTTGAAAAGAAAAAGAAAACAGTTTTAAATTATTCAGATGTATATACTAAATGTATTATTTGATATTTTCAAATTTATATCCATATTTATTAAAAATATGCTTTTGGGACTTTCATATTTCAGACCCTAAAACATATTTTTCATTAAATTGTTTAATGAAAATTTTATTATTTTTTCCAATTTATTCTTAAAGCACTTTTAAAATTATTTTGATTTTCATGCTAAATGGGAATAAGTATTGGATTTAGTTTTCTGATAAATATAAACCTATAACTTACATTCATGTTTTCCCTGTGATTTTTAAGATAACTTATTCTTATTTATTAATTTTAAGAATTTTTTCATTGTGAGCATTCTTTTATTCTTGTTAATAAAGTTTATTAATAGAAAGATTGAAGCCCAATTTTATGTATATATTTATATTCACTCATTAAAATATATTTGGGACTTCAATTAACACATATATAAAATTTTTGTTGTTGAATAAAGTTATTTATTTTATTCATTGTAAACAATATCAAAATATGTCAAAAGTCTATTATAGTCTACTTAAGTCCTATTAGAGTCTTAATTAACTATTCTAAAAAATATACTCTATTATCTAAATTTTTAACTAAAATAATATATTTCATTTGTTATTGTTTTTATCAAATGTGAAAGTTTTTCTTAATGGTTGGTATACAAATTTTTATTTTTCATTTTAATATAAATTTTTATAACTTTTTATATACAGCTGTTTACATTTGCTTCAAAATTCATAAAGTACATTTTGTTCAGAATAATCTAATAAAAAAAAAAATTTATTCAAAGAATATTATTATTATTTTTTCTCCCAGGAACTTCTTCTTTAACTCCAGATTTAAAAGCTTGTGCACTTTCATTATTAAAGAAAGCTGAGGCTTCTACAATCATTGATGAAGAACTTTATACTCATGGAGATATGATATGGTGTTTGGGAAATGTAAAAATATTTAGAGGAAATCCTAAACTTGACATTCACCATCATAGTATCCTTTACTAAAATGAAATATATTGTTTAAAAATCATATAAATTTTTTAAAAATAATTTTGATTTTTTTTAAATTTTCTTATTTAAAGTAGATAAAAAGGGGCATTTTATAATTTTTAAATATAAAACTTTTTGAATATTTAAGAAAATTCTAATGCTTTTAATTTTTCTATTTTTTCTAATTTTTTTCTAATAAAAGGCGTTCAACTGAAAATAGAAATAATTTCGTACAATTTTTGGGGAATTATGTGATTGTATTCAGAAAATTATTTTATATCATAATTTATTATAAATGAGATCATAAGCTAAAAATAAATAGATCATCCTTGTTAAATATTTATTTTTCCATGGTCTAATAAGTGCATAAATAAATTGATATATGTAATCAAATTTCATCCTTTTTTAAAGTGATTGTATAATTCTAAAAGGAAAATACATAAAATTTCAAACATCTCATTAGTTTTCATTAATAGTATAATAATATTAATCAATTAATAGTGTTTAATGTTATAATAATTAATATTATGATTAGTTATGTATAACAATTTTTAAATATTCTTTCACACTGATGCATTGTAATTAATTAGAATTTTTTGTTGTTTTTACTTTATTCTTCACATGTAAAGAATCGGACGTAAATGCTGAAACGTTGTGGATACAAGATGTTCTGTTAACAAAACAAAATAGTTCCTGAGAAGTCAAGATTTATATAAAATGTGTAAATAATATTGTGTAAAAAATATATATATATTTAAAAATTTTAGCATAATATAAATTTTACATTTTCATTTCTGATGCATTTAAGGTCAAAGTTTTTCTAATCATTTCTAGATATTTAAAATTTTCTTAGTAAATTAAATCAATTTCAACTGTCTCTTGATTAGCATTTCATAAGAAAAAATATTGATTTTTCAGAAGAAAAAATTTTTAATAATTCTATATTTGAAATAGGAAAGAGAAACAGTGCAAAGAAAATTAATGTGCCATTGTTCTTTTAGTTAAGTACTCAAACTAAAGAGTGATATTAAAAAATAATAATCATTAAAACTAATATTTGTGTATTAAAATTGCTTTGAAACATAAAATATTAACCAATATAGGAAATATATTTTTACATTACTAGGTGACTAAAAAAATAAATGAAAAGTAAATTCTTGTCTCCATATTTGAGTAAAGGCAATTTTTTTAGTAGTTAGATAGAATATTGCTTAAATAATTCTCTAATTAAAGCAAAGTAAATCATTTATAGGAATTCTGTAGAATAGCTGGTCATTTTCTGTTTAATGAATTTCTTTTTATCAATGCAAACAAAAGGTCACTTCAAGTCTATTAGGTTTCTATAAAAGATTTTGTCTCCTATGAATTAACACCATCGATAGTAATGCACTTACAATTACATATATATTTATCAGTTCTTAATTTTGTTTAGAATATTTATTTCTAAATATGCCACATAAAAAAAAAAAAATATCTCATTTTTTAAAAGTATCACTACGAATTGTTGATAAAATTATAAAAAAAAAATCAAGTTCTTTAAATTTTATATGTAGGAAAGAGTAATGAAAAGATATTTAATTGTTGGAATTATGGACAGAATTAATACATCTCAAGCACATTATTCAGGGACACAATTTAATAGTAAAACACAATTTCTTTTCACAGTTCTAAAGCAGAATCTACCCCTTTCTCCAACGTTTTTTTTTTTATGCATAACAACTTAGGTTAAATGTTTCAGCTTGTTTAATTTAGTTTCAGATTTGTGTATTATATAACTAAATTCCAAAACTAATGTCCAGCATGCAATTTTTGGTAAACTATAATGCCATATTTATTGATGGACTGTCACTGTTTTTGAATTGTGCTCCTAATTGTAGAGTGGAATTTCTTGGCCAAAATCTGTAATTCATAACTGCTGTATAATCTCTAATTCATAACTGCTGTATAATCTCTAATTCTAATAACTGCTGGGGAAGATGTCTTCTTACTCATGCAATAGATAAAATTTACCTTAGTTCGAGTGCTGAAAAATCAGGGCACCAAATCCATAACTACTTGAGTTATTATGAACTTCACTCCCTTCTTTTAAAAAATGTTTTACTGGACTTGAAGACATTATCTTTTAAATTGATTAAATGTTTTCTACTGTTATGGTCCAAAATTTGCAAAAGAACATTTTGCTTACTTGTCGTCTTACTGGGGTACGGTCAAATCGTTCTGTTTTCTACCAGTTATTATCGAGTTACATTCTCGCTTGCAAAGCACAGATTGCATATATATAATATATTATATATATGCAATATATATTATATAATGCATTGGAGCTTCATTCACATAAACCACAAACATCCCACCATCGTGTAAAAGAAAATACCTTCCAGGGATAAATGCCCAGCATTTATGTTAATTGAATTGGTATTGTTTAGTTAAGAAATATTCATTTTTCTTTGTGGACTCTTCAAATAGAATTTTTATATTCAATTATTTACTTTTACAAAACATTAAGATTATAAATTGCGAATTTTAAAAAGAAGATTGAAAAAAGAGGGGGGCAATATCATCAAGAAATCACATTTTTACATAATGACAGCATTGCAAGAATGCTTAAGTTCATTAACACATCAACTTCACCTTTGATGTTTTTATATCTACAATAACCTGTATTTACCTATATGTTTCTTCAACGTATGCAACCTTTTTTATTTTTTAATAAATACGTACTATGACTGTTGTCTCGCCAATTCCTGTTCCCGATTTCCAGACATCCTCTAGATATTTCTCAGCTATACCAGCATTTGTATATTGTTTCCATATAGCACTTCCATAATTCTGAATTGTTCTTATTTGACAGATAAAAAGTCTTCGGCTGCAGATTCCCCTTTTCCTCGCCCCTCCATTGACTTAAGTTCATTGAGAAATTTGCGTTTAAATCATTGAAGAAATAAGATTTTTCATCTGATCTCCTATTCGAGTATGTTAAATCTGCCTTCCTTTCGATCTGTGCCTATGAAAGAGATGTCTCCCTGTGGGAGAAGTAAGGCTTAATACTGCCTTAGAGAGACCCTAATCTCTAAATCCATTGACAACTTTCAAACTTGTAAAAGAAGCTAATTCCGGCAATTACACAATAGAGCTTCCTCACCTATTGATATATATATATATATGAACAGAGGGTTGATATTTCCTTCAGTAATAAAATTCATTATCTTGAGCAAAACAAAGTTCTCATCACCTAGGATACATTACAGAATTTTATTGACCATTCATCCAAACAGAATGATCATCTAGTATAACCAGCTTTAAATTATGAACAATACTAGCACATAGTCCCCTTCAAGAGATCCTAAATACCTATAACATAATGAAATTTTAAGATTGCCTCCAGTCATTTCATGGAAAATGCAAATAGTGATGGATGGATGAGTATGATTAAATGAGTATAATTAATCTACGAGTATAGATGAGTATACTCATATGACGATGGATGAGTATAGTTAATCTATTTCTTCTAACTACTTGATTATAACCCGTTTTTTAGTCTTTTAAATAAATTTTGTCACTCTATGACAGACTGTGACCAATTTCTCGACCAGCTTTTAAATCATTCTTAACCTCGTCTTCCAGTTAAAAACTCTTGTAGTTTAATCCATAAAAACCAATTTTTAAAAATTGTCACTTTTGTTAAAAAGCATTTTTTTTTTTTTTTTTGCGAATAACAAAAACCATTTTGTCAACCTTCGTTACAAGAAACCTTTTTGATACTGGACCTGTAAAATTATCCTGTTTTCAAGATGTAATCTGCAGACTTTTTGAGAGTGAAGTTGCTTAAGTCTCGTTCCCACCGAGGCGTTTAAGCGTGAAGCGGTGACCAATCACTAGCCTCACCACGTTCGCCTGAAACCGGTTTGAAATCCACAACTTCGAATTGACCAACTTTCAACTTGAAGCGGAACTTCACTAAGCGTAACGCTATTTTTGACGTTTCGCTGTGAAGGGGTCGAAAAAATTTTCTTGCCTGCCCGTGAATCTTCCCGCTTCGTGGAAGGAGCCCTTAGGGGAAGAATTGTGCTTAATTTTGGGATAACTTATATCTGGGTTTTTAGATAGTCATATGAGTAATTGTTTGGTGTTTCCTTCTGAGTGTAGCCATTTAACAATGTATTTCGAATAGAATCAATAAACTAATATTGAAAATATTTGGATATTTACAACATGTGGGCTAGGAAGACATTTCCAAAGCTTGGAACTCGAGTTATTTTCTATCTCATTATCTGGATGCATATGGGACTCATTTAAGCATAATTAAGGGATGTTATTATGTTTCATGTGAAAAAATATTGCACAATTTGCGTTGTAATGTCTTCATTGAAATTTTTGAAGAATTTATTGCTGCAGAGAATTATAATTGTAATTTATTCATATATTAAAGCAATTATTGCTTAATTCTTATACACAATAATTGAACTTGCAATGGCTAATAACCTTTACATTTTATCGTCATCATTTAAAGGTATTTTTACATACAGTTATATCCTCAGTATGTCTACCTTAAAATAAACTTCAAGTAAGAATAGTTAAAAAAAAATTTTTTTCTTTCTAATGCAGCTGGCAAACACTTAGACAGCTTGGTCTTGGATGCCTTACGGCAAGCGCTGCACAGACGTACTCACTTTGCATTGCCCAGGGTGAGCGTGTAACTTGAAGATAAGACATGGACGCAGAGTAACAATGCCCCCGCAACGCTCTACGATCCTATTAGACCGGGACCTACAGTTTAAAGTGGATTTCGAGCCACTACAAACATCCATGGCACCACCGGGACTCGAACCCGAAACCTGTGGTACCGAGCCCCAGAGCGCTAGCCATTCGGCCATTCAGGCCCTAGTTAAAAAAAAATACATTCTGAAATATTCGCATTTAAAGGTTTTGATGCTTTAACAAAAGATCCTCTCTTATTCTTTGTACAGCTTTGCATAACAAATAACGTATGGAGATATTTAATTTACGAAAATAATTAAATAAAATTTGTTTGAATTAACATAATTAGTGAGTTTAATATCACAATATAGCAAATAACGATAAAATATTGGTGTCTTTTACAGTTTTTTTTTTAAGTAATCGTAATTTTGACAAAAAGCAATTCAGCACTGGAATGTTAGATATGTAAGTGGAAGGGAGGGTTCATCATTGGAAAACCTCTTCACTACATCATCCACATTGTATCACCTCTATTTGGTGTAAACGCCATGAGGGTGGCTGCATCTGGAGGTTCACAGTCTACTATTTTCTCCGGGGGGCCAATGGAATAGTTAATCTGAGCATTGAAAAAATAAAATAACATATTAGATTTTTTAGTAAGAATTTGAAAAATCTTGCCAAATCCAAATTGTTTTATAGACTAAAATAAGTCACTGAGAAACTTATATTCGAAGGATGCATCTTTATCTCCTTTTTTAAAATAAAATTACCGATAATGTTTTTAAGTTAATAAATGAGTAATTTTTATTTAGATGCAATAAATCGAACATTTTTACAGCTTTTTATTTTATAAAAGATTTTATTTTAAAATTAAGGATTATTAATTATTCATCTGATTGTAATCCAGTATTGAAGCCAGTATTTTAGAAATGAAAAAATATGCTCCATCTTTGTATTAAATAAAGAATTTTATGATGGTCGTTTTCATTAATCATATTTGCGTATCTATTATTTTTATATTTATGACTAAATAGACAGTTTATAAAAGGCCAGCGGTAATACAATCATTTCAAATCTTTTACTCTTTCTTATTCCTTAGCAATCCGTAAGGCAATTTTCATTTCAATATCCCAATTTTTAAAGATAAAGAGTATGGCAACACTTCTAAATTATTATTTTTTTTTGCGAAATATTTTTATCGGAATTCTAATTAATTTAGTATCGTGCTTTCTTTGTTTATACGCTAAATTTATTTAATAGAGTGAATTTTTCTTTAAAAATGCCTAAAAAGAAAGAATCTCCTGTTGAAGAAGAATTATCTGTCGGTGAGTGTTTGCAATAACTTTCAAGTTAAACGTTTAAACTGTTATTAATTATTTGCTTTGCTTTCATTTTTTTTATTCTAGTTTACAAATATGTAAACTGTAAAGAATTTAGAAACAGATAAACGATGGTAATTAGTTATAACTCTATTATAATTTTATTTTAATATTTAAATGTATGATATTTTCTGATATCCATGCATTAAACATATTTGCGATTTCCTATTTCAAAATAAGTTAATCAAGCTGTTTTCTTCACTTCTGTTAAGTCATATTTTTATTAATATTGTGAACATCGAAATTATTTTAAACAAATAGTAATTTTTTAATCAGAACCAAAGTAAATTATTTGCAATATGTTCAACAATTCCTGATAACTCATTGTACCTAATTTTTTGGTGTATTATTTGAACGGATAATATCCTTTCAATTCTATCTTAAAAAATGCACTGAAATACTTAAATGCACTGCTTACATATTGGAAACTTCTGCTGGTGTTATTAATAGAAACCTTGCACAAAACAAGTCCGTTTCCAGGAATCAAATTTCTTCTTCGAATGTTTTGTCTATTTAATTTCTCATTTGACTCTTGATCATAAATATAAAAATAAAGTTTCTAAAAACAGAACCTGGTTTTCACATAAATATATAATATAATAAAATGTTGTTTTTGCAAAAGGCAATTTAAAGAATAAATAAATAATGTTTAACTATCTTATTTTTGAATTTCAATGTTAATTTTTATACTGACTTTGTAATCTGAAGAATTATCTACAAATCTTTCTGCAAATTCTATTGAAAAAATAGTTTTTAAGTATATATAAAAATGCCTGATATCAAGTATCACTAGACATGAAAATTGTTACATTGTAAAATTTTAATTAAACTGGATTTTAAAAGTATTAAAAAGCTATATTTTATTTCTTAAACAATTTTAACATATAATTTATGTTAAAAGTTTAGAAATAAATAAAAATAGACTGTATTTGTTTTTGTAATCAAAACTTCTTAGAGTAGTTGTTTCAATTTTTCAATTGATTATAATAGTACAATTTGAAATTAACTGCTATAAAAATATTGTAAAACATATATGATAGTTAAAAGTTTACTTTGTCTATAATGAGCAATTCAATTAAAAAATTTAATATTGTTTTTGAAATTCTTAGTAAAAAATAAAATAAAATACAAACAAATTTTTATTTTGTTTGTATTTCATAAACATTGAATCCTATGAACGTTTTCTAATCAGTGCTTGATATAATTACAAAGCTAATTTACAATTTCTTATTCATTTAAAAAAAAAAAAATTCAAAGTTTTAACAATTTTATTAGTATTTCAATAATTGAAATTATATATTTCAGCTACTTTCATCTAATAGCATAATAAAATTTAAAAAATAAATAAATTTCTCCCTAATTAATGTTTTTATAAATAATTTTTTTGAATGCTTCACAGTTTTAAGATATGAATTGCAAGTAATATTAAAGAACTATATATTTTTTAGATGTTCTAGGTCTATCTCATAAAAAACATAAAAAGCACAAACACAAAAAACATAAAAAGAAACGAGGTACAGAAGACGATGATGGATCTGATGGTAACAGTCCTGGTACTCCAAGTGAAAAATTTAAACCTGGTTTAAAGCTCAAGATTAAAATTGGAGGACAAACATTTGGGGAGGCAAGGTATTGTTATGTTCAGCCTTTCTAACATTTGTGAATCATTTTCAAAATAAAAAATGTTTCCTATTTCTTCAAATATTCCTGATTTTGTATATTAACTGATTACAAAATATCTGAAATAAAAATTTTGCTTCAAATTATTTAAAGGATCAATAAAAAAAAAAAATAATAATAAATAAATACTTGACATTTTTACTATAGCATATTTATAATATTTGTTAGAATTATTGAAACTAATATATTGAAACTAATTACTATTTCACTCTCAAACATTATATACCTAAAATTCATGTTAAGAAAATTAAACATAATATAGAATAATTTTTCATTTTGTATTTTTAATTGACTGATACATGAAGTGAATTTTAATCAACAGCCTATTTGTTATATAATTAAAATTTTTAATATTGCCATATTTTTTTTATTTTTCTTAATATTTTTATAGTGCTTATTATGTAAATATTTTTGAGCAATTCACTAGTAAGTGATTAATAAATTTATTTGATTTTCTTTACAAAAACTGATATTTTACAAATGTTACATTTTTGTTAAAACAATTTACAAGTTTAATACAAGGGAATTTTTCTATTTATTGTGATGTTCTTATTGTGTTAATCCTATGTTTTTGTATGTAAAATATAAAATAATTCTGTAATTACTTTGCTTACATTCAAAGAAACCATATATAAAAGACTACTTTAAATGTCAATTAGGAATTTTATTGACTAAGTGTTATCCTATGATATCAATATTATTTAAGATGTATACCTCAAGAATAAAATATAGAAAATTTTTTGAAACCAAATTTTCAAAATTTACAACTTTTACGTTTTTTAAGTAATTTTATTAGCAAAAATAAAACTTGAAGTTTTGTGAAGATTTAAAAAATCTTCAAATTATTGGTGTAACAAAATGTCTTTTAAGGGAACAATCTACACAAGTTTTAATTACATTATTAAAATAGAAAATGTACTGAAATTAAAATGATGAATCCAGGAAAACAAACCTTAAAAACAGATCAAAATTGTATGTATTATATTTCATACAGTTGTATTAAAATGTCTTCAATTTTATTAGAAACTGATTTGTTTTTTAATTTCTGTATTATTTCTGGGATGTGATTTATAAAATGTTAAAAATACATTAAAAATTTTCAAAAGTTTTTGTGAATTTAAATAGGATTAATTATCTATTTATCAATATTCTGAATTTTAGGGTCAGTAAATCGGAAATTAATGAAGCTTCCAGTGATGAATCAGCCAATATTGGTAATAAATATTTTCATATCAATGCTGTTTTATAAGCTTATATGGCATTTTTATGTACATTAATAAATAGCACTGTCTAAAACTTTCTCTCTATATATAATGTGTTTCTGTTTTATTATTATTATTCCCTTTTAACACTAAAATTTAGACTTAATCCTTAAAATAAGAATTTGGTATTTAAAAATGTATTCTTGTGTTGTTTGAATTCATCAGTAATTTTTTTCATTTTATAGCTTAATTTATGACCTCCGCTAATATCATTTGAAAACATTTCCTTTATGATGACAGAGTTAATATTGATACTTGTAATTCTGTTTCTATTACAAATGTTTTAAGCTTCATAAGAGGTGCTAATAGTAACAGAAATTCAAGTATTAGAAAAAGTTAATTTAATATATTCATAGCTATAAGAATACATGTTAATGCTTCCCTATTTTTTTAATCAGATGTGGTAGGTGCATCACCTTCAGTTCCACTTCCTGATCCTTCTGCAACTCCAAGTAATCCTTCAAAAAAAGGGAAAAAAATGGATGAAGAAGAAGCTTGGCTTGCAGCACTGGAAGCAGGGCGATTGGAAGAAGTAGATGAGGAACTGCGGAGAATGAAAGATCCTAATTTGATGACAGCTCGACAAGTATGATATTCTATTTTATTATAATTTAATTTTAAATGTTGTAATGAAAAATTGTAATGCTTTAATTGTGGAATTTGATGTTTTAGCGGTCCTTATTAGAGAGTAAAGCACAAAAAGAGAAGGAAGAATCTACACCTGTGGGTAATTACAATTTCTTCATTTTTTAAATTTTTTTGTTTAAAATATTTGTTTATTATCTTATATGTTTATTGAAATTTGTTTTTGAATTCTAATTATTTTTATTAATTGAAATATTATCATTAAATTTTTATATTATGTGTCTAATTATGAAAAATATTTTTTTTTATTATTCTTGAAGATATGATGAAAATAACAATGAAATTTTATCTAAGAAGGAAATAAATTTATACATTAGCACTTATGAACATTGTTATAATAATAGAAATTGAATTTTTTTTTTACATAATAACATAAATAATAATAAATTTTTGTTATTTAGTAAAGGGTTGTTAATTGAGACAGAGTTTTTTTATAATTTGCATCTTCTAACTTTTCAATATATTATTTTATTCAAGCATTTTACTTATTTATTAAAAATTACATTATTTTTATTTTTTAAATTAAATGTTAAGTTTTTTTTCTTTTTCTTTAGTAACTGAAACAGTAGTTTTAAGTGAAGAAATGATACAGAAAAAAATGATAAAGGCAAAGAAAAGGAAAGAACAAGCAGAGGAAAAATTACAAAAAGATAAGGTATTGTTTATTATTATATTTATTACTGTAACATTTTTTTTATTAAATTTCTTATATAAATTAATTTTTTTATCAAATGATTTTTATTTTTTAATTATTTAGTTAATTTAATAATTCAATTATATTAATTTGATGAAAATTTCTACCTGTCTCATTCTTTGACTATATGATGCTTTTAGAGTTTTTGTCAGTTTAAGTCATAATTATTATATCTGTTATTTATTAAAGTATTTTTTTTTATCTGTATTTATAGAAACAAACATTAGAAAGACTCCTGAAAAAGTCTGATACAAAGCCAAGAGTCAAAAGTAAGTCAAAATAAAAATATTTATATCCACTCATATATTTGAAACAAAGAACTGTTTTTCAATGAAAAAAAAAAATTATGTTCTTAGAAGTTATGAATATGTGATAACACTAGTTTTTAAATATTATGGCATTTGTTCTGAAAAAGTATATTGAACAAATGTTGATACTGATATGAAACATCTAAATAAAATTATTATGGAAGTGTTCGTATATTTTCCTGTAAATAATGATACTTGTCATCCAATTATATTTCTTTCTTTTTTTTTGTTGATGTGGGCAGTTTGGATATAAAATTTCTTTGGTATCATTACATATTATAGAACAAATATTTATTATGTGAATTAAAAAAAGAAATTTAAAATTCTTAAAAAAAAAAAAAAAAAATTTTTTTTTTTTTTTTTACAAATAAACAATATTTGTTAGGTATAAGTAAATTTGCATTAACTTATAAATATTTATTTTAATTTTTGATAGATTTTCATATCTCTTAAAAGACTAGTAAAAGTCATTTAAAATTTTAACCCTTTAAAAATTGCACTATTTTTTTTTTTTTTCTCTTCTTAATTTGAAATGCAAAATCTTGCAAAAATGTCAGTTTAAAACAAATATTTTTAATTTTTTTGTTTTTAAATATGAAATTCTCTGAAATACTTACTATAAAAAGAAATATCTCACTGTTTACAAACAATTATTATTTGGCTGTTACAGTATTCATACTGCATATTTTTATTCATTGGATTGTCTTCAATAATACAATTTATGGGATCTTTTCATATCACTTAAAACTAAATTTTAAAAGAAAGATGGTCAGCTAACAGATTGAAAAAAAAAAAAAAAAAAAGGCTGTGAATCTTCAGATTAGTCTTTTTTTTTTCTTTTTTTTTTTTTTTCTTTCTAGGTAACACTTCATTGCAAATATTCAAGTCTACAGTAGTCTTACACAGTTTTCACTCATTTACTTTTTACATCAATGAAGTTGAAAATTTCTCACTATTATTTCACTTTTATTTAAACTTTTATAGATTGCAACAAAATTTTCTAGCAAATCCAGGTCGCTCATGCGCTTATTATGATTTCTGATGATTTTAAGTTGCTTTACGGTTTTTATTATTGGGTATCTCTTTACCATTGTAAGCAGGAGATAATAAGTCAGCAAAAAATTCTGACTCCCAAGTTAGATTTTTTTTTTTTTTTTATCAATGCCCAACACTTTTATGAAATTTTATGTACTAGGATCTTTACTAACAGATTTAGAAGAATTTGAAATAAATTCAATGACTTTCAATGAAAACTCACATACCTGTAATAAAGGTTTTTACATTAACAAAGTACTGATATCATTATAGGATTTAAATATATATGTATATATATATATTTAAATGCTATAATGATATCAGTTTTTCTGACTATTAAATATTAATGTACTTACTAAAAGTTGATTATTACCTTTATAAATCATTGAGTGTTTCTTTTTTAAATCATTATAGTTTGAGAAATTAAATCAAATTAAACATAAATGCTATTTTTATTCCTTTTCAGAAAATAATTAAAAAGGCAGATGTTCCTCGGATGAGATATGTTGATAGCATGACTAAAGGTTGTTCACTCTCAATTCCTACAAATTTCAATTATCCATTGAAAGCACAAGTAGCTAAAGAGTAATCTGTTGGTAATGATTTTATTTCTAAAATAAAGCACTTTATTGTAAAATGTGAAATATTACTTAAACAATGAATGTAAAATATTTGTGTAGAATAATAGAAAACATTCACTTATAACATATAAAAAGTTGTATAACCTTTATAAATCATTGAGTGTTTTCTTTTTACTATGCAAGATATTTTTTCATATGAATTTTTTTTTTTAACTAGAAATTTTTTTTTTTGATAGAAAACATAATTTTAAGAAAGAAAATGAGAAATAGGAAGCATTTTAAAATTAACTCATGGAAACTAGAAATTTTTTTTTTTATAGAAAACTTTAAAAATAAAATGTTTATTAAAAAATATTGATATCAATATTTTTCTAAACTGTACAATAAATGTGTTTCATTCTGTGATTTCAAATATTAATATACTATAATTAAAATAAAAAGCTTGTTTGTATCTTGCTTTAATACATCAGAACACACTTTTAATTTTATGTTTAGTTATATATATCCAAATATCTCAGATTGAATTAAGTTAATTATGCTTTCATTCATTGAAAGACTGAGCCTGTTTGAAATATAAGAGTACGTTGTTTATCTCAACTGGAATTTTATATTTTTAAAGTAGTTTTCTAGGGTTTTTTAATGTGATGCTATTAATGCTACAATTATTAAAGAAATAATTTTAGAATATATGTGTAAAATGTGAGGATAAATAAATATTCTTTGTTTATAATAGGCCTCCAGCCCCTATCCTCTGTGGAGTAAAAGGATGTGAAAACAAGAAAAAATATTCATGTTCCAAAACTGGTGTTCCTCTGTGCAGTTTAAATTGCTACAAGAAAAATCTCTTGTGTCACAGCAATCCCAATCAACCAATAATAGTTACATAATAGTCTTATTAAATGTTGCAAGATATATGGATAAAAACTTAAATACTGTATGAATGTTGTATTTTCCATACAAATGTTCAATAAATCCTTTTTTTTTTTAATGTAAAAGACATATTATTTTTTGTAAATAATTTTGTATTTAATCATGTATTGATATGTGTATGTGTGACATTTTGTTTGTAATATACTTGTACAGATTTCTTTAATTCTTGTTAAATTGATAGTTAGTTCTATATCATCTTTTAGAAGATGCAACATATACATAACATATTTGGGACATATATATTTAAGAATTGTAATAAAATAAATGTATATATATATTATCGTAAAATTGATGTATGTATATATGTTATATCATGATATATATATCATATACATATATTATCTAAGTATATAGTTAATTTTAGATTCAGTCTGGTTTTATGCTTGAAATTGAAAATTTTCTTTATAATTTGTATTCTTTTTTCTCCCAAACACGTATCTCTTAATATTTTTATAGTTATTTTATTTTTAAATTAGTCATTTTATAATAAGGTATTAAAAACTGAAATGCTTTAAGTGAATCAAAGGTCTAAGAATATTTTGGAAATAAACAATTTTAAAAATTCATTGTAAAAAAATTTGAAATTAATAAACTGTGACATTAATAAGAGCTGTAATTCTTTCGTCTTATCGATACCTTTAAAAAGAACTGCTTCAATGTAACCTAGTGGTTTCAAAAAGAAAATAAGTAATCTTGTCATATTCAAAAATTTATTTCAAAAGATTTTTTATTTTTAAGTTAAATATGAGAGAGTTTGTTTTTAAAAATAGTAAATCATTTGAATTTTGTATGAATATATGTTAATTAAAAAAATTTTTTTAATATGTATTTATCTAACTTAAATTTTTAATGTATTTATATATTTAATTTTTATGCATTGAACCATTTGTACTTTTATTTTCAAAATTTATTGAATTAGTCATGCTGCTTATGTGAAATATTTATGCTGAAAATAAACCTCTACTAGTCTTTCTTTTATTTTTACTAAAGCAAGGGGGAGGGGAGATAAAATTCTTTGAATAATTACTTTCTGTATCTTCATTTACTACAATATGTTAATATTTCTTTTTATAAATATATTCAATGTAGTGTGTTATAATTTGTAAAGTTATTATTGAATGACCTGTGTTATGAGCTTTTTTTGGTTTCATTCATTTTATTGAAAAATAAGTGCTTTTTGCATTTATAATGAATTTTGTGTTATATATCCATAGATACATCTGTATATATGTAAATATTATTAATAAAAGTTATTTCTTCATTCTTATTTTAACATGAAAAAAGAATTTTTGGATATTTTCTATTATTGAAAATAATTAAATCTTATTTATTTTAATGACAATTATTCAAAAGGATTCAACATTCAGGCATGTAAATTACTTTAAATAATGTACATTTTTAAGTTGACAATTCAAATCCTTTTTTTTTTTTTTTTTTTCTTTATATTTATTCAAGTTTGCTTATCTTGCAATGAAAGGTTAGACAATTTTAAATATCTAGATGATTTTTCTTTAGTAGGAGTGATACCAATGTTAGCTTAAAGCAGTAGTTCATGTACAATGCTCTGCAGTCTGCAATGATTGCGTTACTGATTAATTTCCATAATTGCAAAGTATCTATAAGAGTGTAAGCTTTTTTTTTTTTTTTTTCTAAAAAAGCAAAAATGTTTATGAAATTATGTTATCCCTTCAGATACATTTGAAATTCTATTGCATGCAGATATAGAAGAAAATATGTTTAATTAAAGGTAAAATTAATGAATGGATATTTGTCTCAACCAAATCAACAGAAAAATCCTTAACATTCTTTCCTAGAGATTTATTAATGACTTGTTTAAAAGTACTGTTTTAGATATATATATTGCATATTGTATTGGTGGGAGTACAAGACGCACGTTTGGGCGCCAAATTGATGTGGCATGTACAGGCTTCATTTTAGCCTCTAAGTTGTAAATGAGTGTTGTTGAGTTGAAATACTTAAGGCACAGATTTGAGAACTCGCAGCTTTATTTACGCAGGCACAAACACTGTACACATACAATTAGACCCAAACAATATTTAAACACCAAAATCTAAAAACAGTTTTAAAAAGCTCAACGTCTTACTCGGCAGTTTAAAATCAAGAGTAGGAGTGTCACACTCGCCCTTGCTCGAAAATGGACACCAATTGCAAGGCACGACGGCACCAAAGCAAAGCAACTCAAAACATTGGGCTCGTTCCATGACCACGCTGTTTTACCGCATCGTTATACTGGTGTCAAGCAGTGCCTATTCTCGAACTATATTCAGTAGCATATAAGTAAGGGTTTTATAGATTTTGACAATAGAACACGACATTACTGTTTTTTCTTTAAATCTTTGTATGTCACTGTTAAAACTCCACCGTGCCACTCGTACCACTGGTTGACCATCCGTGATTTAAACGAATAAAAATTAGTAACAGGTAGAAAAAGAACAATCTTTTATTTACAAGAGAGAAGATAATGGAGTTGCCACTTTATAAAAGTAAAAAAGTTTTTGGAGACTATATCGGAGTCACTACACACTCGTCTCCCGGTGAAAATGATAAGGTTTGGTTTAGTTTGTCACTCTACGGTTATTTTGGGCTAATTAGACTGGACCTACAGTTTAATGAAAACGATTAGGATACATAATCTTTTAAATGAGATGGAAATCTTATGTATCTTCCCTTGCTTGTAGTAATGTGGGGATTGTTCGTAAGCGACATACCCTCTGGAGGTGCTCGACTCTGCTTCGCTCTTAGTTATGGAAGTTTTCAATGGTTGCTCTGTGTTGTCATTTAAAATAAAACATGGTTTTAATCTATCAATTGATATTCTATTGATCGTTTCATTAATGTTTACATCGAAGTATTTTGATGCCCGATGTTTGGTGAAATAAGAACCAAGATAAACGGGTTGTAAAAATGAAGTGGCCGCTTTGTTGTATGCAAGAACATGTGAGCAATTCAAAAGTTGCTTTGAAACGAAGACTGTCTTATTGCCACGAGTAGTCTTTGCAGAAGGGTTTCATGGTACGTATAATATTTTTTAATTTCTGAACGAAATATAAATGTGGGACATTATCTTGGTAACAAACTCTCCAGATAAACACAAGGGACTTCCATACAGAAGCTCAACTGAAGAGTAGCCTATATCTTCTTTCAAAGCAGCGCGTAATCCGAGAAGAACAAATAGTAAAGTGTCTACCCAAGTTTTGTTTTGCTGTAAGAGACACTTTTATAGTTCTGTGCTTCCGTGAAATCAAAACATTCGTATACAGATGGTATACAGTAGTTTTAGAGATGTGAAAGCCAAAAATTTATTTAGTCGTAAAAGGTAGCGCATTACTAATAATAATTTTAAATTGGAAAAATTTATGTAATGAATAATTAAAAGGTAATGAAGCAAAATTTGACCAAAAATGTTTCTCATTTTTTAAAACTTTTCTTGTTTTTATTTGTATAAATTGATAATATATATATATATATATATATATATGAAATATTAATTAAGAGATCAGTGAGTGGAATATCTTTAAACAAGTAAAAGTCGTCATTTGCTAATGAAGACTGATTTAAGAAATAAATATTTAAGCAAACGATGGACGACGTATTAGCATCAAGAATATATATTTTATTTATTGCATTTTGTAATAAATTCCGAGTAAATCTGTAGGAAGTTATACATTTTTGTAGGGATATAATATAATCCCTCTTTCGAGAAAAAAAGACGGTTTTATATCTCCTAAATGTTTAATAAAACTCAATTAGTCTCAAACAGCATTTATTAAATCCAGTTAAACAAAGCTTGTTTTATAATGGATAACGTACTTAACTCGATTGAAATTTCATTATATTATATATATGGCATGGAATATGTTAAATTGTCAAGCTTTATCAATTTCTTTTGTTGAGTTTTTTTTTTTTTTTTTTTTTTTTTTTTTTTTTTGGTATTGATTTTATGTATTAATAAAAGAAGTAAAATATATGAAGTTAATAAAATTAGTGTATTAAAATTATGCAATAACCTAAAAAAAAAGGGTTCATATTTTGAAACGGCGGACATTTTAACTTGAGATTATTCTTCATCGGAATGGGAGACGTATAGAAGATTCTGTGTTATCTAGGATGCGCCGTGGGAAGGCTCGCTACACTGCAACTACAATTTGAAACGAACACCATAGAAAGTGGTTTCTGATGAGTAAATCCCCCTTATCCTATCTAATGATAGTATCTTCCAGCCTCCAGATTTACCGTGCTCACCCCTGGCAATAAATAAGGTTTTGCTTAGAAAAGAATATTTATACATTTTGTTATTTTTTATTGTTATATATTTTATTACACAGTAAAAAAGATATACAATTACAATGAAATTCCTTTCTCAGTTCATTCAACTATTATAAATTTCTTCTAGAAAGCCCATTTTTTTTTTTCCCAGTCGCAATATCTGCTTCGTTTTTCAATTTATCAATGCTAAACTTGATGGCATATTTTAACACTCTTTTATTAATGAGTTTCTTGCTGGTGAAAGTGACCAATTGATTAGCTTCGTCTCCAACTCTGTTTATTATATCCCACAAAAATAGTTCCAATTTCATTGTTGTATCGGCCGTTAGCTGTAAATCTGGATGTGTATTTGTCATAGTTTTTAACGAATGCTTGCAAATCGCAATTATTTTTCAACTCTGTTGGCAAATAACTTTTTTGGTTTTTTTACATATGTTTTACGTGTTTTTGTTTTCAACCTATATTTTTTTTCTTTTTAAAACCAATAAATCACTGTTTGGATCAGAATGACCACATTTTCTTTTTAATTTTGGGTACAATATGTTATCTTGAATTGTTTCTTCGCAGTCACTGTTGAATTGATTTTCATTATCATTGTGGTATTCTGTTTCTTTCTGTGGTATTGTATTTTTTTCAAGTAAACATTGTACTGAAACTGATGGCAATAAAGTTTTGTCTACATAATTGTTTCCAATTATATTATCCGATGGCTCCTTACGTATTGCATGCATTTCTGTCCCATTTCTGATTTCTTCGAGAAGTATATCTGAAACATCCATATGATTATCTGGAGAGATTTCGGAGGTCATACTTTCACTTGAATCCATGTTTTCATCCATATTATTGCAGGGTATCAGTTCTGTACAAAAGGGAATATTAGTTTCTAATTCATCCTGTAATGGTCTAGCTTCACGAGCGACATTAAAAGTCGTTTGAACTTCTGAATCTTCAAAGCAATCGACGAGATTAATAACATTTTCTTGAGTTATTGGCGATTCAGAACAATATCCAATTTCACGATTGAGATTTTCATCAGAATTTTCAAGAAAAATACCTTTGTTAAAGTTGTTTACTACTTCTTGATAATTTCTGAAATTAAATCCTTGAGAATAATTTGAACCAAATGCAGCCATTTCAGCATCTAATGGTCTAATAGTTGACATGTTGTTATATAATTGTTCAGAAGTTGTGTCTCCTGATAGAAATTTTTCTGAAACTGTCTTCGAATATGGAATAGGAATTATTTCCCATCTTTCTTCTGAAAAGCTATCTTCTGCTCTAGTCGAGTTTAGTTTGTCTGAAATAAAACTTCGGTGATCGTCAACATCAGAATATTCCGAAAAAGTATCTTCATTTGATCGTAATTCTACTGATGAAAATTCACCTATTTTACCTTTTTCTTTGCTTACATCGGTTCCAAACTTTTATAAAAACTGTTTTTATTAGTAAAATTGCCTTGAGTTAAGCTAAAGCTTGGTGTTGAATGTCTTATTTTTGAAATTTTTCGATTTTTTTTACAGCTTTCACATTCTGTTACATTTGGTGCGCTCATTATTTTCTTGGGAAATTCTTCCTTACGAGACATTGAGAAAAAAAGGTGTTTTCTAGGTTTATTTTAAAGGTAGATTTAAAATTAATTCAAAATATTGATAATGATATAAACAGAATTCTTTCACGTACATTGCATAATAGTTTTCATGATGCCAAATTTAAATTAAGAAATAGTTATTATTTTTTTTTTTTACTTATATTGTGCATTTTAAATCGGCATTCAAAAATAATCAATTATTTGAAATGAATGCTATTATTTAAAAAGAAATGATTATTTACTTGTATTTTAAATTATTTCTGAAACATGTTTTTGTAAGACTTTTACACAAAGTTGCTTAACAAATTATTATGAAGAATTCATTCATGAAAATTGAATTTCCTCTTTTAATTAACAATAACGCTTTAAACTGTTCTAAATTTTGGTCGTTTCAATACTTTCACACGATTTCCGATGTTTTTTAAAGATGAGATCTATCTAGATTTTTAAATTTATCTTTCGATCCTGTACTTTATTAGAGTACCTTAACCCTGCAGTACATAGTCCGAAATGAGACGTATAAGTGGCTTAAAAGTTCAATGAATTCAAGGAACAAGTCCGCATTAGTACAGTGAAATCGGGGTTTAGCTCCAAAATCTAACAAAAAGTCTGTACGAATTATTCAAAACTAACTTCTTCGTGTCATCACTGGTCGCACCCTGGTTTGTCCGTAACTCTACAATCCATCAAGATTTAAATATTGATTCTATTAACTACTATATTACACAACTTTCTAAAAGAATTTTCAATACTATTGTTGACCACGAAAACCCACTCATCAAGGCACAAACTATTTTCACACAATTCAATGGGAAATACAAGTATCCTTACTCTACTTCTAAATGGAATCGAAACCTCAAACCACATAATTTCCTGTTCACTTATTTATTCTACTTCAGTTCAATAACTTCTAGTCTTTCTTCTAATATTATCGCTCTTTACTGATCGCAAATTTCCAAAATTACATTTTTATCACCAATGTTTTTCATTTTTCTTTCTTTCTTTCTTTTTTTTTTCTTCCAATTCATACGATTGCTATTATCTATTCATCCTGACTTTTCTTTCCTACTTCCATCACATACCATTGAGTAGATGAACGCTTCGCATTCAGGCACTCGAACTTTTATTCAACTTAGAAATAGTACAGTGAAATCAGGGTAACAGCAGCTTAACAAATGCCCAATTAAAAATAGATAAAAATTGAAATAAAAAATAATAAGCTCTAATTTTAAAAAAAAAATGAATAAAAATAAAAATAACTATTAATCTTTGAGGAACACTTCTTCAAAGTATCTCAGGAAAAGCTGGAGCTTACCAACTAAATTGTTGCAATATAGCGACTAAGAATGCATGTTATCTAATGCACCAAAAGATAAAAAAATAATAGTTCAAAATAAGGTCTTTATATCATTTTAATAATGATTATTAAAATGCTTTATTGAAATTATTAATTAGTTGGAGTGGTTCCCACTAATGGGGACAAGCAATATTGTTTAACTGGGACTTTTCCTTGCATTGACAAAAGAAACATCTTAACAGGTTGACAAAAGAAAAATTTGGATTTACCTG
This sequence comes from Caerostris extrusa, assembly GCA_021605095.1. Taxonomy (NCBI): domain Eukaryota; kingdom Metazoa; phylum Arthropoda; class Arachnida; order Araneae; family Araneidae; genus Caerostris; species Caerostris extrusa. The sequence goes on along the minus strand of BPLR01013270.1, from coordinate 133,013 downwards.
ATTTTCTATGCACAGTAATTTTAGATATTTCAATTTTCATTTTTATTTTTCACATGGCAATTGTGCCGAAAAACACAAGAGCATTAAAACATGAGATTGTTTTTAAAAATATACTGTGAAATTTTGTAAGAAAAGAAATTGGATTTTTGAAGGAATTTTGATTATCAATCAAACAAGTTATTTTGAGAGCTATAAAATGCTGTAATATTTTATTTAAATTTTTTTTTAGAAGCAGTTACAAGCTTATTTTATTTTTTTTCCATAAAAACCGTTTAATTAATTTTTTTTAGAAACTGCTTAAAAATAGGAATGTATCTACAGTAAAAATGTTTTTACGATTAAGATGTAAAGTAATAAATTAATAGTTTAAAAACACTAAAAAAACACGCTTTTAGAGTTAATCAAACTAAAAGTAAAAAATAATTGTTAACATATGAATAAAATTACTGACGAGAAAATGATTGTCACTGTTCTAAAAGCGTGGGGTGCTCGATATCAATCGTTATAATTTTTCACTAGTTTCATTCCCAAATGCATAGTTAGTTTAAAAATATCATACAAAGCACCCCACGCTTTTAGAACAGTGACATTCATTTTCTCGTCAGTAATTTTATTCTTATGCTAGCAATTATTTTTCACTATTTAGTTTGATTAACTCTAAAAGCGTGTTTTTTAGTGTTTTTAAACTATTAATTTATTATTTACTTTTTAGTTTGAATAACTCTAAAAGCATGCTTTTTTAGTGTTTTTAAACTATAATATTTAAATGAGGTCCCGGTACGGAGGACTGGAACTATAGTTGTTACAATAATTTAATTATGAGTAAAACAAAGGCTAAATGCGAATATGTCGAGCCAGCCAGGATTCGAACAGGAATCTCCTTATTCGTAGTCAGGCCGTTATCCGTTGTGCCGCTGTCCCACGAAGGTTTGAATGTCTTTACTAAATACTTTCATTCTACATGAGTTAAACTGCTCTTCATAAGTTTAAATAAAATAACTAATCCTGGCGATCCTAATCATGATGAGATAATAAACTTGTCAAAATATTTTAGTCTTCGGTCCTTGATAAGTCTACAACGTTTAAATTAAATCTGATCACTTAAAGAAGGGCAAAATCGAGCCCAAAGAGTTAGTTACAAACAAACAAACATACAGGTGAAACTAATATAAAAGCGCATTAAAAAGAATAAACTGTTTTCGTTCTGAAAGATGTCTGTAAATGTTTCTTTGCAGCTCCAGGAAAACAGATCTCCAGGGGGAAAAAGTGATGCGCCGATCAAGATGACTTTTCAAAGGCTGTGTGTTTTAATCTCTAGTCCTGGCCATCCTAATCATGATGAGACAAACTTATCAAAATATTTTATTGTCGTCGTTCCTTGATAAGTCTACAACGTTTAAATTAAATCTGATTGCTTAAAGCAGGGCAAAACCGAGCCCAAAGAGTCAGTTACATACATAACAAACATACAAACAAACAAACAAACAAACAAACATACAGGTGAAACTAATAAAAGTGTATAAAAAAATTTCATAGATTTCTTAGTAGAGATGCTAGATAGGGCCTGATGGCCGTGTGGCTAGCTCTCTGGCGCTCGGTACCACAGGTATCGGGTTCAAATCCTGCCGTTGCCATGGTTGTTTGTAGTGGTTCGAATCCCCTTTAAACCGTAGGTCCCGGTCCTAATAGGATCGTAGAGGCTTATCTTCAAGTTACACGCACCCCCTGGGTAGTGCAAAGTGAGTAACGTTGGTGCAGCCCTTACGGCATAAAAGATCACGGTCTATTTTGCCAGCTGCATTAGAAAAAAAAAAAAAATGCTAGATACGCGGTGAGATGCAATTTTGAAAGAAAAAGTATTATGTAAGTTAAAATTTCAATTACAAAAAATTAAAGTATTTCTTTTGTAATTAAAAATCACCTTCCTTTGTTATTACGCACCAAATTTTCATGTAATAGTATTATTGATGCTAACACTCTTCGTATGAAGTTTTATGATTGATATATATATTTACTTACCGTCTATTTCCACGTAAAAAAAAATCAATCACCAAAAAATAATTATTCTCATGATAATAATTTCTAATTAAAAAGTCACGTGACAAATTAATGTTAATTTCAAGAAATAATTTTTTTTATCATTGATAAAGAATGACAGTTTTTTTCTCCTGATCCAAATTTGCTAAAACAAAATATTTTACTGGCTGTCACAAACCTTATACGGGACCAGCATAATATTTACACATAAAAATAATCATTTGAATCATACGATTACTATTATCTATTTATCATGACTTTTCTTTCTTAGTGCCTTCCCATACCATTGAGTAGATGAACGCTTCGCGTTCAGGCACTCGACATCTTTATTCAACAATGATGATCATTTGAAATTTCATTTATTTTAATTATATGTATCAGATTACACATATAATTACAAATTGAATGGGCGACTAATATTAAATATCTCGGCTTAATTATAGACAAAAAACTTACGTTTCGAGCTCATATTCAAAAATCAAAGAAAAATGTTGGAAAAAAAAATTTTATCTCACTCTACCACCCATTAATAAATTTTCTAAATTAACTTTGCCAAACAAACTTCTTCTCTACAAACAAGTTCTCAGGCCTATCCTTACCTATGCTGCCCCAATCTGGGGTCTAGATACACTATCTAACAAGAAATCTGTACAAATTATTCAAAAAACAAACTTCTTTTGTATTATCATCATGATTTAAAAATTGTTCTAATAAATGGCCATTTTGTAAAATCCTTTCTCTACTTAATCGAATTATACAATATTTTACTTCAACGCATATTTACTGATCATAAATTTCTTGTTACGTTTCCATCACCGATGAATTTTTCTTACTTTCTTCTTTTTTTTTCAAATCGTAATATTTTTTGATTTTTAGCTTGTTAAATAGCTAAATTTTTTTTTCTAAATGAATATTTTTTAATTATTTAATTTTTAATTTTTATAAAGTTTAATGGGAATTTCAAATATTTTTTATTGTATTATTTTGTTTTAAATATTTAAAAGTCCCATAATAAAATTTCTAACGTATTTTTATACATTTAAAAGAATACAAAATATTCTAAAAAAGGGGTATTGAATCATCTGCTGAAAATATTTAATTTAATGAAAATTATATTTTATTAAAAGTCCTGTTTGATAATAAATGGCCTTTTTGTAACTTTCAAATATAAGCTTGTTGGCAGGTTTTGGTTTTAAATATTTAATATTAATTTAACAAAGGAAAAAAATATAAAAACTATATTAATAAACCTTTAAAAATTCCATAATTATTATAGTTTTTTTCATACAATGATTTCAACACATCAGAAACATTATAAATTTGCTTAAATGATTAAAAATATCTATAATTTTTACCATGTTATTCTAATTTCATCATCTGAGTATAGAATAGAATAGTGTAATCATCATGCAAGTAAATTAATAATGTTCTAAAAACGAGTTTGTTTTGTCAACACTGCACCAATTTCTTTTTTTTTTTATTCTTTCTCCTCTTCAATATTAAAATCCCATATTTTATACATTATTTCTTAACAAATGGTTGCTTAAGTTATTTCTATTTATATTAAAGTAAACAAAACAGACTATATTTCACATTTGCTAATCGCAATGGCAAGTCATACTTGCTGTTTGTGTGGTTACCATGGTAACATTGTCACATGACTCAGTCTAGCAACCCACACGCGGCATTAGCCATGGCATTGCACAGGCAGTTTGGATTTTTCGCGCTCAATTAGCCGGCGTTTCGAACGAACTTTTAATCAATCCGTATGTGATTTTTCGACGAGAAAAAAAACTATACATTTTACTTTGTTGTTTTTCTAAATTGTCAAAGGTAATTAAAAATCTTCTAAGATTCAAAACGACATGACATTTTATTTACTTGGCTTCCAATTTTTGGAACAGTTCTGAGAAAATTTCGAACATGACAAGAAATACTTGTTGGCTGAATATTAATTCCATACTTTTTTATTTAAATTCGGTTTTTATAATTAGTTATTTATAACCGACTTAAAAATGAATGAATTTTTTTATTATAAGATATATTGTGCATTTTCCTCTTAGAACTTTGTTTTAACATGAAGATTTTTGAATATTCATCGCTAGTTTTCTTAGAAACTTTAAATGTAATGTCAAAAATACTGCATATTATTGAATTTTCTGATGAAAATATATAGCTGCAAGCACAAGTAATTGGGTAAGTTTAATTTATATCATTCTATTATTATTATTTTGTTGTTAAATTATTAAACTTATTTATGACTGAAAATAACGAATAAAGAATGTAAATAAAAAAATTGATTTCAAATTATGTTCTATAAGTATTTTAATAATAAAAAGAGTATAGATAACAGTGAATATATAAAATGTTTATTTGGTTATTAATAGTTAAAAATTTTTTTTTTCATATAATTACAAAAGTTCCCAAAAATAAAATATTTGTATATCATTTAAAAAAAAGTGTGTCTATAAAATGAAAGTTAATTCAATAATTTAATATTTAATACTAAAAACCTTAAATTATAATAATTTTAGTTATGGTGCATCTGTTTTATGTTAAATTTGACATACAAACATTATAAAGTGCTTTTAAGCATAAACATGTAATAAATAACGTATAAAAATTCCGTGCTAGTAGTTATTATAAAAGTTAATAGTTTTCGATTGTATAATTTGTATAGAAATGAATATATCCTTAATCTATTGAATTTAACACAAACTGTTTTAAAACACAGAGACTTTTCGATAAATTAAATTTCTAATGGATAAAAATATTTGTTTAATCATTTAATAGTGACGTTACACTTTCTTTACGATACTTTTTAGTTGAGTTACACTTTTAAATTAATACAATTTATAATTTTCTGCATAATTTTTGAAATGGCATTTTGAACAAATTTATCTAATTTTCTTTTTAAATTAAAATTTCTAATAGAAGACTTTAAATATTCCCAGTATTTTTTAAAACTTTTAATTGATTATACGTATATAAATAAGAAATAAATATGCTTTTTAGTAAATAGTTGACTAATTGAATCCTTTTTGCAATCTATTATTAATAGTTAGCAATTCAGTAAAAATTTGAATCTATAGTTTCAAAAATTAACTATTTCCCAAATATTTTACATTATAAAATAGTTATAAGCATCCGAAAAATTTAAATTTTTTCATGAATTTTTTTTTTATTTATGAAATAAATTATATTTATATTTCTGAATGCTAAATAAAGACAATGAAAATCAACCAGAAAATCCTTATGATATTTTGTTGTTATGTATTCAAAATATTTTTCCTGTTATATGCATTAATTCTTTTCATGGTCGAACGTCATCATAATTATTACACACACAATAAAATCGTCCAATATATATAATGCTTTTATAAATAATACTTTCTGTATCACTAACCATGAATTATAATAAAGTATTATTAGATCATATAAATTACTTTTTTGGCCTTTTTTGTTGACAGTTTAAAAAAAAATGATCGAAAATGATTTTATTTAAGAATCTAACATATGTTCGTGTTATTCTTTAGTTTTATATTTTGATTGAGAGCAGATAAATCAATTTTATAAATAGGTAAATAAATAAATAAAAAGCCAGAGAAAAGAAAATAAAAAATTTGTTTTGGCAAAAAAAAGAGAAGAAATGACGCACTTAATAGAAATTTACATATATTATTATATTAATAATGTAGTTTAATTCATGTTCGACATATGGAATAACAATAAATGATGAAAATATGAACCATTCCCCCTGTTTATATAAATAATACGGCAACACATTTTTGCACCAATCACATTAGCGTAACTTTTAATAATCATTTTGCTTTAATTCATACATAAATTTCACATTTTGCGCTTAATCTTTTAGCTTCTAACAGTGTATTGGCATGTCTTAAAAGTTTCTACAATTCTTTCTCCTCGTCCATACTTGAATGTGTGAGATGCGACAAGAACTTCTCTCAAACACTCTTTTCGAACATTTCAATGTGGTTTCTGAAAACATCCCTTTATTTCCTTTTACCAATGAGGCTCCAGTCGTGTTTTGGAAGTTTGTAAATCTTTTGATGTTCGACCAAAAACCGCCCCTATCTGGAAGCGGAATAAACAAAACATTCTCATATGCTTCGAGTTTTCCATCCGCACTGAAATAAATCGGTTTGAGAGCTTTTTACGAACGATGTTCTCGACGATGCTTTCTTATGTTTTGGCAAATTTTATAAAAAATTACCAGAAAATTCACAGTTTCTAAATAAGTATGGTATAGACAATACAATTTATATATATTTTTCTTGTTTATACGTAACAGTTTGTCTGAACAACAAAGACAAAAAGTGGCTTAAATGTAGGCGGATACGTTAATCGGGTTTTTGATTTCATATTTAATTATAATATATTATCATCTTTTGATTTATTGAGTTTGTTGTCCGTTTTGAGGGTAGATATTTTTAGAAAAAAATCTTAAGGTCTGGCATATATTTATATACAAACAGCTTACAATTTATGATATAAGCTAGATAATAGGGAAATTTCATACAAGCCATACGAATAAAATATTTGCTATAAATCATTATTTTAAACAATGAAAGCCAAATGACGTATTCCTTCTCAAATTAACTACGTTTAAGTCTAAGTCAATGTTAGAAATCTATCAAATTCTACTGACTTTAAAGAAAATCCCTAAAAGATACTTTTTTAAGTTTATAATTGTAAGGTGCTACTTCTAATCTTAACTAATATAATGAATTTCGATATTCAGATACATTGTTTTATTAATAATTTCGTATATTATTACCTTAGTTTTTTAATTATTTACTTCTGATAATTTTTTGTAGCTTTTTTTTGACAGTTCACAATTTTTGTAGTTAAAGTAGTTTCAAATTAGAATACTATGGTATTTTGTGGAAACTTCATTTGACCATATTATAAAGAACAAGAATAAATAATGTTATTAATAAATTTAGTAATCAAATCAAAAGCAAATGTTTTTATATTTTTGTTACGAAAACAATCTTTCTAATATAAAACTTTTTATTAAAATAACAGTCTCATTTTATGCTATTACTAGGACAGATAATAATTACATCCAAGAGAATAATATTATAACAGGTCAGTTAAAATTTCCCCTTTTTTTTGCTGGTTGATAAAGTAAGGTAATAAAAAAAAAAGTAAAAATTTCTTGTGCATTTAAGTGATATATATATTTTTAATTTATAACATATGTTTTACTATCCATTTATTCCTTGTTAGTATTTTCCATGGTTTTAGAAAATACCGAAAACGATGTTGTCTTGTCGAAATATTTAAAAATAGCAAATCATTAAAGTGAATGATTAAAGTAGTATTTTTTTTTTTTTCACCTATATATATATATATATATTAATATATATTAATGAAAATTTTTAATACATTCAAATTTGTTAATATGTTTGTAAATTTCGTTTGATAATTACGTTTAGTCCCTCGTGCTTAGTTATATCGCGTATTCGGATATTCTATTCTTGCGGTTATGCCACTTTTCATTATATCGCGATTGCCTCCTCGAGAGTTATCGTATTAATTTTACTTAACGCATAAAAGCGCTTAACGCATAATAAAAAAGGATTAACGCATAAAAGCATAAATGCTCCTGAATTAAAAGATAACTCTATCTTTTAATTCAGGAGCTTTTATTTATGCGTTAATCCATGTACCCATTAAGCTTGTTGACCACTTTACAATATGATAAACGCATAGTTTCTGATTAAGTGGAATTTCACATAAAAAAAAGAAATTCATTAAAAAATAGCAAAATCCAAGCCAAAATCGATTTTAATGGGAAAAATAATAATCACGTAGAATTATAAATGAAAATTTCTTTAAAAAATAACATCTTTCTATATGATTTAATAATGAAAAAAAAAAAAAAAAAAAAAAAAAAAAGGATTAAAAAATGTTGGTCGTCTTGCAATTTTTTTAAATAAATAAACAGATGCTAAAATTCCTGTTTGTTGCTCCATACACAACAGGCAAGCATAATGTTGCCATTCAAAGCAATCCTTTAAAATCTTAAACTTCATTAATTATTTTTTATTTTTCTTATTATCATTTTCAAAACTTCTAACATTTATCGGACAAGCCTCGTTCGGAAAACAAAACCAATTAACGGAAGAAGAAGATTGCTAAAATTTTACGAAACATACCATCACAACTTGTAACAGCATTTTATTAGGAAAAAAATGAACCTTTTGGATTAAGTAGAATGTAGTTTATCAGGGCTTGAATTATCAATATTCCACTGTACATCCACTGAAAAAAAAAAAATAAATAAATAAAACTGCATTAGAACTAACAATTTTATAAATATAGCGTTTTTATCCTTAATAAAGAACTTTAAGTAACCTAATTATTTAAAATAATAAAAATAAATAATGAATGTAAATAAATGTAACTTCCTTTCATAAATTGTATAATTCTATGAGATTTACTATAATAGCTGAGTATTATGTCGAAATTTTGCTGGGGCGTTGATCTTTCCGTCTTAAAACAGTCAACCCTTGAAAAACACACACATGATGACAAATATTTAATGCGAGGAGTCACGATACCCTTCAATTATCGTTTTCTTTCTTAGTAGATGAGATTTTTATTGGGTTTGATTCATTTTACTTTTACCCTTTTCTTATATAAATATCAAATGTACTTGCAGATTTTTGAAGATTTCCGCGACAAAATACTACGTCCTTTATAGACTTTAGAATTTTATATCATTGTTTTAAATTTTTAAGATATTTTGTATAAATGCATGGGATTCAAATGATATTGATTTATGTACAAAAAAAGTTTAAATGAGAAATTTCCAAGATATATTGATAAGAAATTTATTAATAAAATTTAAAAACCATAATTGTAAATTAGTTTATTTATTAAAATTGCTAAAGTATTTTACTCTGGTTACTGAATAAATTTATGGCATCATGATCAGAATATTAAACGTAAGATAGTTTCACACGATTTATTCTTATATTAACAATTAAAATAAATGATAAAATTTTTAAAAATTTTATTTCTTTTATACTAAATTTTCTATTTAACATACATTATTATCTTTTAATATATAATTTCAATTTATTATTTGTTCAGTAAAACTATCTTATACGGAGACTTTAATTTTCATAGTCAACGATGGAATTATAATGATTTGAATTCTTCCGGGAAAGTAATAGAGGATCTTTTGATTTCTCTTGATTTCTTTTGATTTGTTAAATGACTCAGATGTTCTACCTACTCTATAACGGCAGTGGGATTAATACAGATTTGACATTGGCCTCTGCAGATATTGTGAAAAATGTCAGTTATGATCCTTGCTCAAGTCACCGTATGATTGCTACTGAGTTTAACTTCACCAAATCTCCAAAATCCAAAGTAAATCTGCAGTGAAAACTTTTAAAAACAAATGGAAATTTTCTGAGGTCAACTAGAAGAGTTTTACTCCAGAATTAGAGTCTATTTTCGAAACTACTTCTAGTTTCTGTGAAACAGATGAGAATATTGATAAGGCTTTTGATAGATTTTCGAATATCATTTTTGGCATTGCAAAAATTGTATTCCTAAAGGCAAGGATTTTAACTATAAATCCTTTTGGAACGAAAATCTTGTAAATCTAAAAAGAAATCTTCCACTACTGAACAATCTAAAAGTCAGGGGACATTCAAAATTGAAGAAAGAGTGTTGCTGTTCTTCGTAAAGAAATTCTTTCTGCAAAAAGAGATTGGTTTAGTGATTTTATAACTAAAATTGCTTATAGGAAAAGAGTTTTCAATTACGTGAATAAATTGCGATATAAGTCTACGCCTTCCAGAGAGCCTTTCAAAGTTGGTAGTCATATTTTAACTAATGTCAAGAATAATTCCAAGATTTTTAACTCTGTTTATACTTCTAAAGTATGGTAAAAACCTTGGCCTGATAATTTCACCCTGAATTTCTGAAACTTTGCCAACAATGCACTTTATGTGCTATTGGAACTTCATAATTTCAGTTGGAATTCTGAGCTTCCTCGGCTTGGAAAAAAAAATACCATGATCCCTATACATAAAAAGAATAAACCCCATATGGGTCAAACAGCTATCGTTCTATTTCGTTGACAAATATTTTATCTAAGATTATGGAAAGTAACTGGTATTTTGAATCCAATAACCTCCTGACAGCAGTACAGGCAGGATTTAGAAAATGGCAATGGTTTTTAAGAATTCTTTTTCCTTTTATACACACGTTGGATCATTTTCAACTTATTTCCATGGAGAACCCGAAGCTATCCATGTAGCCTTCCAACAGCTTGCTGTTCATAACTCCTCTTGAGAGAACAATAAAAAACTTTTATTGTTGTATTTTCTGCTCTTCAGGCTATGTCATACAATCAGGAGGATAGGAGTTCCTGTTTATAGAGCTGCAGGGAGCTGCTGAAGACGATTTGGGAAGGGTTGCTTTCTAATGGGTACCTTCCCACCGTGGTCTTCAAAGTAATAAGACGGATGACTTTTTAGCAAAAAAAAATCTACTACCTTTGGTTTGATATCATCATCATGCATGTGACTTCCAGAACATAAAACAATTAATAATTACAGAAATGTCTAATAAAAAACGAAAAACTTATCATTCTAAAGCAATTAAGGCATTCTGATATCGTCATATTTGTGATATGTGGTCATGCTTTGTCCTACAAGATCACATATCATAAATATTACATTGCATAAAAATAGATTACTTTTATGCAGTGTCACTTTTGCTGCTTAAAAAGCTTAAAAGTAATGTATTTGAGGGATTTTTTTGGTAACACGAGAAGCTTTGAACTTTCTGATAGTTTATTTATGTTGACATCGGCGTTAATAATTTCACCACGCAGAATGATGATTTATGGTACTGTTCGTCATATAACAACGTCAGTTTCTTGGGCTTAAGTAGAGTCCTTTCAGTCCGTGTATGTGACAATGTTATAAGAGCTTCTTTCTGATGTATAAGATTAATTTTTTATAGCACATCAGCAAGTAGTTTAAAAACCATACCATATGACCAACATTTGACCATTCACCATTGATTAAAACATTCAAATCTTCTTACCTCAAAAATTTTACTTTTTTCAGATATTAAATTTATATAAAATAGGATAAATTATTGTTTAATCTTTTATTGTTATTCAACAATCAATAGAATTTACTGTGTTTTCACACCCTGGCAATTTTAATAAACATCAGATCCTTTTAGACCCCAGAGAAATATCCTCGCCTCCATTTAAACTCCTACAAAGTAATTTTTGTCTCTGCATAAACAATTCCATCATTTTAAAGAAATGTAGTTGACTGTCATTGTATTTCGAACAAAAATTAAATAACAGTTTTAACTTAATTCAAGTTTTTTTTTTTTTAGACAATTCCTATTATTAGTTTACACTCTCCCTATATATATATATTGTTCAAATTTTCAATCGTTCATAAAATACTTTTCATTCATCCATTCAAGTTCAAATACATTTTTTTGTATTTGTAAATTGTAGTGGATGACACAGGATATTAATACAGTTTTTCAAATATCAATTCAGCAATTAAATTTAATTAATTAATTTCTTTTTTAGATTTAAGTTTCATATATCTAACAATAGATGGCGCCAGATAAACTTAAAAAAAAATTATAAAGGACTTTCTGAAATATAGTGAAAAAAAAAAAGTAGAAATTGACTTTAAATATTTTTTTTTTTTTATATATATTACTTGTTTTTTGTTAATTGCCTTGCATTATGTGCTTTATATTCAACATAATTTACCACGAACGAATTCTAAGGGGTATTCGTAAGGAAGAGTTATTGCCTTTTGGTAGGATTTTTAAGGATCACTGACCTGTGCTTATATGTCTTATGGGAGGAAACTAGTGTTTGGTAGTCTAAGTGTCTATGGCATTGACACTTGAGCTACCTATTGTTCATGCTTGTCTATGCTGTCACAAAAGTGATCGAATTTTCTCGTTTTCGAAAGACAGAAATGTAAATATGGATTCGCCCCAAAATCTAAAGATTTGAGAATAGCAGACCAATCAGAAACCTTTTCTCAAATATGATTACGCACTCAGGAAGCATTGAATTTAAATTTCAGCAAACTTCTTTTCAGAACTGTATCGGTGTGATCTGCTACAGAGAAATATCAATTTTTTTTCCAACTTGAACATTAATCCTTAGTAGCAATTCAGCTTATCGCTTACTATCAGGAAGGAATCGAATTCACAAGTCACACGCTAACATGCGTGTATTACAAGTAAGATATGCTCTTTTTTTGTTTACATCGAGTTATTCATTCTTTGAGCAGATATATAACAATAATATTAAGAATAAAAGAAACCTCGAACATATAAGAAATTATTCAGAAATTATTTCTCCGATCATAATAATTTTGCTTAAAAAACGTTGATTTGAAATCAATATAGCTGATTAATGAATGCCTATCCTTTGCAATGGTTTCAAACACAAAAAGACATTTTAGAAATTGCCTGCCTTATTTTCCGAAGATCATTCATTTACAAAAAAACAGAAATAAATCCCTGTTCGTATAATTTTTCTTCTAAAAGATATGGTAACAACAATAGGTTTTTAAATTGAATGTATAGATTTATTTGAATAATATTTTTTGCGCATAATATAAAAAAATGAATGAATCAAAAATACAGTTTATTGACTTGTTTTTCATTCTAGGAAATTTGGGGAATGGCTAGCTTCAATAAAAACGACATGTCTGTAAGAAAGGATCGATAAATTCACACGCAAAAAAACAATTTCCGTATTTTGAAAAGAGCACGTTATGAACAAGGAGATTAAATGAATGAAAGGCAAATAAAGAAAGCATTACTTGATAAATGAATGCTGTTGGTGAATGAGATGTGAAGGGATTTTAACATTATAACAGAGAGAAATATACATCTTAGGAAATAATATTTTTATTAGTAAATTATGAATAAATACGTATAAATAATTAATAATACGTTTTAAGTAACTCATTTCTTAAACGTGATTAGATTTACTATTATTGCAATAGCAAAGTATATAAATCTATTACAAAATACAGATTTTGTAGAAAATGCAACATTTCATTTAGGACTAAAAGGCCTGGAGTAGCACAAAGTCTGACTAACGTGTGAGCCTGATTAACATGTTGAGTTTACGAAATGAGGAAGTTCGGCGTGGAACTTGTAAGAAACATCAAACTGAAAGTTCTCTTACTTTTGCAGAGTATTGGTACGATAAATCAATTGCTGGAAGTCCTTTTCCTCCAGAAGGAATAAAAACCTAATGACGCACCTTACGATGTTCATTTTAAATTGTGGTTGTGACAGTTCCTCCTGTTAACATGCAACTTTCGTAATGCTGAATCTACCATAATATACTGTTGAAAGTGATATTTGAAAACAATTTCTGCTATAGATGTAGGAAAATCAAATCTCTCTACTATGAATATTTTCTTACCTAACAAACGAAGCGTTAAGTATATTTGTTTGAAAATATCAAAACTAACATATATATAAATATAATGAAATTTACTAATAACTAATATAACATAATAGACTAACTGTTAATAATTATTAACTACTAATAATTAATATCACCAGTTTAATTATAGTTGATAAGTAAAAAAAAAATGTTCAGTTCCGATATTCACTGTGACAAATAAGCAAAACAGTTATAGCGTCAACATTTTTATCTAGTTCGTGGTAACGTGCAAAACTCAAGTTCGAATCCAATTTCTGTATCTGTTATAGTCACCGCTCTTAGAAGGGAGGGGACTCGATGGTGATTGTAATAACTTAAGGGAATCATTTCGAATCGATAATCGGATTTCCATACAATAAGCAAATTCGGGGCAGTTGCTCCTAAAAGAAATTTCCGCTGTGCTATTTGCTCTCTTCAATGACAATCGGTGGGCTGTTTTTGGCCTACATTAGTGAAACATGAAGCTCGCCGATATTCACTATATATACATTAATATATATGATTTCTTTGCTAGCAGAGTCTCTTTCAATGATTGTGGTAGGCCAAAAAGTTTTAATCACCGAAATAAGAAATAAATAGAAAATGTAGATTGGTATTTAAAGAAGTAGGTCTATCTTTTAATATTGCAGATACTAAATATATTGTAAATACAAAAAAGGAGGTTTACCAAAATGTGAAAATTTGGATTAAAGTGGAGGGATCTGCGACAGAGTTAATGAGTTCAAATACCTGGGTGTTCAAATTAATGATCAAAATGAAATGTATCTTGAAATCAGAGCACGAATAACAGCAGGGAATTGCTGCTATTAGGCACTGCAAAAGCTGTTAAAATCATCATACTTAAATAGAAAGTTATAGATTCACGAATAAAGGTCATTAACCTAATTATTTTGTACGGCTCAGAGACATGGACTATGAGAAAGTGTGATGAGGAGTAGTTGAGAGTAGGGAGAGAATACTTTTGAGAAAGGGTTTTAGAACAATATTTGAAAATGACGAACGGTGGATTAGGACAAATAAGGAGATCTATGATTGTTACAAGGAATCAGATATTGTCACGGATATAAGGAAATGGAGAATTCAATGATAAACAGAACAACAAAAGGAAAATTCTAGCGGAAGACCAAGATTTAAATGGGGAGATCAAGTAGAAGAGACTGAGAATTATTAACTTCAAACAAGGCAAAAGAAATTCAATGTCTAGGTCAAGTGGAGAGAATGGTGCCAAATAGAACAACAAGAAGGAAAATCTTAGCAGAAGACCAAGAGTTAAATGGGAAGATCAAGTAGAAGAGATTAAGAATTACTAACTACTAACTGCAAATAAGGCAAAAGGAATCCAATGGCTAGGTCATGCAGGGAGAATGGAGCCAAACAGAACAAGAAGGAAAATCTTGGCAGAAGACCAGTAGTTAAATGGGAAGATCAAGTCGAAGAGATTGAGAATTACTAATTGGAATCAAAAGACAAGTAGTCGTGTGGAATGGTGGAAATCTAAAAAGAAGATCAGATCGTTTCATGGGCTGTAGCACAATGATGATGATGATTAAGATTGGTATTTAAACAAAATAAAATTTTTAGTATAATTATTTCTGTGTAAATTAGAATTTCAAAGATAAATAATAAAAAAAATTAATCATTGTGAATACATAAAACTTCAAAGTTTTGAGAAACAGCTGGGGCGGACAGCTCTGTTCCAAATTGAAATGTTTATAATCAAAGTGATCGCACAAAACTGTTACTAGACAGCGATTTAATTATGATAATGAAACACATTACAATAAATATCTAAAATTAGCTTTTTTAAAAATGCATCGCTTTCGCTTAGCAAAATTAACTCAAAAGATAATTAAATTTTAACATCGTTTTCGTCGCATTAATTTACATATGAAGCATATAAAAGCTTATTATCATTAAAGAAACCGTTGAAAGTGGAAGTGTAAAACAACGCTTTTTACCATGATAAGGGAATGCGTCCTCTTTTAAATAGTGACAAGGTCTTCACCGGTGAAATGAGGTCAAAGTGATAAATGAAAAACCGAGACATCACAGCAAGCCGTATCCATCGCGTGCATGAATTTTATTTTAGATACCTTTGCTACGTTTTTCCAAACAAATGTTAAGTAATTGTATGTTTATTTTTGGACGATGTTGTTATTATGACAACGCAATACTGACCTTTTATTTTTCATATAAGAATGTTTGTACTAATAAAATAATGTCCGACATTAAATTATTTTGTTCCCAGTTATTTTATTTAAGAATTCCACGAATACTTTTTGTATGATTCGGATTTTTCAGAAAAAAAGAATTTTTGCATTCTGACGTGAAAAATGGAACGGTTTGAACTTTTAAAGAATGTAACATTCTACATACAATGTTTTCTTAAATATTTGAACTGATAAAATTGAAAGTTTCGATTATTCCTGCAATATAAAAGAAATATTTTCTTTTTTGTCAAAAATTCTTTTCAAATAAAAATCCATATTAAGTAGATATATTCTCAGAAAAAAAGCAAAGACCTTGACCAATTTATTTAATGTTTATTTAACTAATATTTAATTTGCTAACCTTGTAATAATGAGATTAACTTTATTGCATGCACGTAAGAACATAAAGAAGAATTTGGCGGTTAGCCTCATTGCCAAACTAATGAAATTTAGCTTGGGATTAAATAAAGAAAATGAATTGATATTTCCGTAGTTTAAGTCGGGAATGAGATAAGGATAAGTCTATAAGAAAGATAGTTCCCCCATTGGATTCAAGGAGGAGGGTATAAATTCTATCACACCTGATGGTATTCATATGGTATCGATGACATCACAATCATTGTGATGATAAAAAGGACTCACTTCCACTATATCAAAAGGATATGACCTGAAGTTAAGTGACAGACAATGATAAACGAAAGAAAATAAAAGATACTTTATACAGAAAAAAACTCTGTTTTTGCTTAGAAATTTTCAAAATAAAGTTTTAAAATAAAATGTGACATGTAGTGTAAAATAACTTGAATAAGTTTTAACGTATAGAAAGGATTTTTTTTTCGCAGAAGAATGTACTGCAATTGAGTATTGCTGTACTGCATTGTTTGACCACATTATCTCAATCTATGAATGAACGCTGCGTGTAATGATTTTGTCCGGATGGCAATGCTTGCTCAAATATGATGATTATTGTAATTGATATAGATATAATATAATAATATATAGCTAAATATTGTAATTTTATGCATTATGCTAGTTGTTGCGTTGAGCAAACTAATCTTATAGACCGATACATCTACATTTGAAATGAAATTTTACTTAAAATTTTTGATGTAGTAAAAGGCAAATAATATTTAAAGAAATCACTATAACGTTGGTTTTCTTTACTGAAAATAAAAGAAACCAAGCAAGAGATTACCGCCCAGAGTTCCAGATCATTTGGGTGCATTTATGCAAATGACGAAACCAATCTTAACAAAATGGTATTTTCACAAATGCAAGGCATTATCTCGTTATATATCTTTCTCATTATATGTATAAATTTTATCGAGAAAAATCTGAAAATTAAGGAAATCAATCAATGGATAACTCTTATATTTGATCTTTATATAGGATATCGCAACACCAGGTTTACAAATTTTTAGGAGGAACACATCTAGATAATTTAGAATCACATGGGAATACTGTGTTAAAAAATGGAGGGTTAAATCACCAGGAATGAAAGAGAACCACATTATTCAAAATGCGATTTATTAATTTATGTGCACCAATGAAAGTAACATGGTCAACAGTAACAAAACTGAACTGTGAACTAGGTCAAAGGAAGTGAGTGTTAGAAATATCGTCGTCAAGCTGTGATGAAAGCCTCACATCTTTGGCGCGTGTAATCCCAAAAATTATGGGCATGTCTCTATCCCCGACAGCCGCTGAGATGCGTGCAACCAGTTGCTTTGTGCTGTCTGTGGGGGTGTCATATACCAATATCATGACAAGTCCTTAGAAGAAGTAATCCAGACATGATCGAACAGAGCAATCCATACGCTTGATTCATTGATGATCAAATGTGACATCTAATTAGTTGAGATCGCGGTGGGAGTAAGAATGCAAAGAGATTATGTCTAGGAGTAGTAAATATATGATACCGTCCTCGTACTCGTATAAGCGATGTGTGGTTCTTTCATTACACTGAGCATCTCTGTATGCCACATATGATGAATTTCGCGTTAGAATAATCATTCATCCTACTATTTCTGCATCAATGTGTGGAATGAAAAATTTCTGCGAGTAAGCGTCCGTGTAACGCCATCTGCCATGTCAAGAAAGCATTTATGATCCAGGTTTGCTATGTGATTCCGAGACGTCTAGGTGTATCCTATCTCTCTTAAAATTTTGTAAAATTGGCGCTATGGCTCTCTGTAGATGGAGAAAGTTAACTCTGTCATTATTGGCTTATACCAGATTTTTATACTTAAGAAGACTTATAGGATGTGCCTTTTTTGTTTATTTCTTCTTATATCTAATTGTGAAATATAGAAAATGCTTTTTGAAAGCCTGACCTTTTAAAATCTTTTGAATGTTCTGTATTATAATATGTTTTATGATACTTAAAATGAATCATGGTTACAATTATATTGCGGCAGTTTTATAATGATAATTTTACTTGAATATTTCATTATTGTATTCGATTATTTCGTGGAATATCTTTTGGAATCATTGTTTTAATTCACATTATTTTTATACATTAAATGTTCAAATTATCATATGAACTTACATGTTACTACTACGATTAAAGTCTCCAATGCTCCTCCTGAATTTTTAGCAGATAACTTAATGTAAGAAACAGCGATTTAAATTATTTACCTAACATCTTGTTTTTGTCAAAAAATGTGCGACGTTTGAATAAAATAATCAATGTAACCTCTTAATGTTGAATTAATAAAAGCTTTAGTTCTTGTATACACAAAAAATAAACTGTCAAAAAATAAACTGTTTACGAGTATTCTCATATATTCCTAAAAAGCATGTTATGAAAATATATAGACGCAGAAAGAAAGAATCGACAATTTTTTGTATAGAAAATTAATATTGATGCATAAATGAATATTAAACAAATAGGAATAGACTTTTCTGATTATTTTCAAATATAAACCTTTATATTTATTAAAAAGGTTTAAAATTATTATTATTTGTGTATGTCCTCAAATGCTGCAGATTTTCATAAAAGTTATGTTATTTTCATGCTGATGTGGTTGTTTGCTTCAAATACTTTCTCTGCAATATGAAGGAGAAAATGTTTCTGTATAATAATCAACATTTTTAAGAAATTGGCCATTCATTGTAAAGCAGTATGGATTTTCTACTGCAAGAATTAGTTTTGTTTGTCGCTGTACGGTCATTTTTTGCACAATTTAGGCTAATTAGTTCGGAGCATACGGTTTAACGTGGATTCTGAACCACTCACGAACATCCATGCCACCGCCAGGATTCGAACCTGAAGCCTGGGTACAAATAGCAGCGCGATAACCAATTGGCCATCAGGCCGCGTAACTCGAAATACTTGATGGGTTATGGGATGGGGCTGAATTTCTGATTGCTCCACACAATGCAATGTTCTTTGTTTTCAATGTTGTCCAGAGCGCTAGCCAATTGGCCACCAGGTCGTAAATTGCAAGACTTTTATAAAATTGATTGAAAATATGATAGTGTTTATAAACATTAAAACCTCTTATTCAATTAGCACAATTATATGGAATGCATTTGCACTTGTATATTTATTTAGTTGAATAGATTTGAATTTGTGCAACTTTGATTTACATTAAATAAAAAATTTTTAAAAATAAAATTAATTAATAATTTTTTAAAAATAAAAAATTAATTTAATGTTTTTTTTAGTGTTACCGTGATTAAAATCAATGGAAAATGCGCGGCCTCAAATATGGGAAAAATAAAAAACTCTTTTTAACCGTCCATAATTTTCCACCGCGTGCTTCAAATGAATCAGTTTTTTTTTTTTTTTTTTTTCACTTTTCAAACACGCTTTTGGTTTCCACTGGCAACCACAACTTCTGCTCGAGGGGAAGAATTATTGATGAGAATTGAAAGGTGGGCTGAATAGAAAGCGAGCAAAATAAATGATTTCGGTGGATAATGTGCGAACCACTGAGTAATTGACTTTTACGCAAAAAGCGTTAATTGCTAAAGATGAAAAAAAAAACCAAGTTGACACTTTTTTAATTGAACACATACACACAAAAAAAAATAGTTATGGATCATTCACCCTAAAAAAAAAAAAAGCTTCACTGAATAATGTAAAGTTCATTTTGTAGCAAGCATAACAGTTATATATCTGGAAATGTATGTGTTTGCCACGGTTTATGAGTTTTAAAAAATAATAATTGCATGGATAACAGTAAACCACTGCATATCAAGTGGTTATATTTAATAAAATTTACCATATGTCGAAGCGATGATGATAAAACACAGACACACATAAATCCTTTAGAATGACTTTAGGCGACATTAATTTTTAGCTGTGCAATTTTATTCTATACAAGTTAACGGATAGTGTTAATATAAATTTGACTATGAGTATACTTAAGTTATACTTAGATTTTTGGTACATTTGATAATCTGTATTTTGTATCTTATTATTTTAGTTTTCAGATCCCATGAATTAATTTATGGTTGCTTTTTAAAATAATTTAAACATTGCGATGCAAAAATATTTACAGTATATTATTTTTTTATTTATATTATATTATTTGACACATTAATTTATAACTATCACATTTTAATATAGCAATTTTTTTCCTATTTATATGATTTTTAAATATTAATGTTATAAATATTTCAAGTTTAATCTATAGTATTATGCTCTTTGTATAATAACATTGATTTTCTTATTACACAATTTTGAAACTTAAAAACGAAAGAATTAATGTATTCCCCACGATTTTAATAAATTATTCACGAAATAACTTTTTAATAACAAATATTTTGTAGATACATCTATAAAATATCGGTATATTCCTTCCCTTGATATTTCCTACATCGTTATATTTTCATTAATTTTTCTTACGTCATTCAACCAATAAAAGATTCAAGACCCATTGTGATCAAATTACGTCGGCATCGCATAAAAGTAAAGAATGTGATATCATGGAGAAATAATTGGAAGTTCATCATAGCGGTCCAAAGAGGAGATTTTTTTCATTTTATTTTTATCAAATACTTTTTCCTCATTTCCTTGACCCAGTGGCGTGCTATCGAAAAGAGGTCTTTGTCAAAGATGGGTCGATGTCTGCTTGGCACCGGTATCAGACAGCACCTGCCTGCATTGCTTGGAGTCGGGAAGATTCACCAACTTATGAAACTTTTGATTGCTTCAATCCAATTTGAATCCCCGATAGATAATAGATAGAAGGATTTTTTTTTTTTTGCTTTGTTTTTGTCTTGTTCGTGTGTCTTGGAAGATTGGGTGGAGCTCGTCGTAGTCTCGATAACAAATGATGCGTTGTTATGGGAAGACAATTGCTGTCACGGCATACCCTTGAAAGATTGTTCTATTAACCCCTCAGTTTTTTTTTTTTCCACTCAGCGAAGTATCAAGATGAATATTTCTTATGTATGTGGCGAAAACGTGTCAGTATAAAGTGGTTAGTAGAAGAATTAGATATTAAGTGATTAAAGATTTTTTGTGTGTGTGTGTGTGTGTGTGAGATGCAAAACCACGAGAATATTTCTCATTGTTGAACTTGTATTTGTTTCTTTGAATTCGTAGCAGAGAATTGAAATTAATTGAATTTCCCCACTTGAATTTGAGCAAAAAATGTTTGCGTTATGTGTGCTGACGATAATTATATAAAGTACGTTAACACAACGCTATTTCAGTTTCTCCAAGGTGAGTCAGATACTTAAATTTTTTTATACTGTATTCTTCCACTCTTTGCAGTTTGAGAACGAATATTTCTTATGTGCGCGACGAAAAGTTGACAATGTAAAGTGATTAGCAAGATAATTAGATATTATTTGATTAAAGATTTTTTTGTAATGCAAAACCACGTGAATATTTATCATTATTGAACTTGTATTTGTTTCTTTGAATTCAATTAGAAACAGAAATTAACTGAATTTCCCCACGTGAATTTGTTCAAGAAATGTTTATGTTATGTATGCTGACGATAATTATATGAAGTACGTTGTCACAACGCTATTTCATTGATAGAGAGCTTCTCCAAAGTGAGCCAGATACTTAATTTTATAAAGATGTTACTGTATAAAAATATCTTAATGGGAAAACTTTTTATATTAAGAAAGATTTTTAAGAAAGGATTTTATAAAGTAATCTATTTTTTACAAATTTTGGGAGGTGCTGTCCGATAGCCGTACCAAGCACACATTGTCCCATTTTTGATAAAGACACCTTTTCACTTAGTTTGAAAAAATAATTAGAATTTTTCAAAATAATTAAATTGAATAACGTACCCTATATTTTATTATGTTGGCTCCTTGAGTAGTAAAATTTTCGACATTTATGATATTATTTAATTAAAATTATTTGAAAATTAATTCAATAACGATACACTTCTTCGTATTACCGAAGTAATTCTTAATAATGTCTGAAGTAATTATATATCCAAAGTGAGATAAACAATTTTATAAACTCGAATTACTATACATTTGAATAATACATTAAAGGGTTACATACTTCATAGGCTGATCGAGGGGCTTGATAGCCGAGTGGCTAGCGTTCTGACGCTCGGTACCACAGGTTTTGGGTTAGACTTCCAGCGTTGCCAAGGATGTTTGTAGCGGTTCGGAATCCACTTTAAAAACCCTAGGTCCCAGTCTGATATGATCGTAGAACGTTGTGGGGGTAGTTCTACTCACATCCGTAGCATATCTTCAACCTACACGTGCCCCTGGGTAGTGCTAAATGAGTAACAGTGGTGCAGGCCTTGCTTATGGTATAAAGATTAACCCTGTCTGTATTGCCAGCTGCATTAGAACAACATATATTGATTTACATTTAAGGCTATAAATGTGCTAATAAGTGGTTGGACACTTGAAATATAATGCATAATTGAATTTTTAATTAATTCATTTTTCTGAATTTCTAATTTTAAGCTAGAAATAGAAATTCGCTGTGTTAACTCAAACTCAAAATGTTATTTAATATTGAAAGAATAAAACTTAGTTTTGATTCTATGTTCGTCTTAAGGTTTAAGGTTTCTCAGTTTTGAAAATAAATGATAGATAGAATTTAAACTAAAATGGATTTTGAATGTGGCATGGATTTTTCAATTATTATCACTTGATAAATGAGCGAAACTGATTTTATTTTAAGTTTCATCAAAACTATACTTTACTTAAGGCTGATTTTATTTACAAACAATCAAATTAAGCTACCAAATGAAATAAGAGGGTAATCAAATCTAGTGTGTTTTTAAGGTTTACACAAATCTCTTATAACAAATAATTTAATTTTTTATGACTTGTTATGAATTAAACAAATAGCTCAACAAATGCTGTAGCTCTTTTAAACATTTCTGCAGGAATTATTACTTAAGCTCTAAAAATAGAAAGACATTTTTTTTCTGCGAAAGTCAACTGTAATCTGTAACTGTAATCTTGTAAACTGTAATCTTGTAACTGTAATCTTTAAAATCTTGTCAACTGTAATTGTATTGTTCGATTCTTTAAATTAATTTGCGTGTGTATTTTTTGCAAAATAATGACAAAATAAGCACCAGCAAAATATCTACAAAAATTAAGTTTTATTAAATTCTCATTTTTTTAATTTTTAAAACTCATAGAGTAGTATACCCATAAAAAAAGATATTCTTATAAGAAATGCAGTACACATGACTGGCTAAAGCACTGAACTGTGGATACTTTCATCTAAAATTTAACCTTATTTTATATAACACTTGAAAGCAGTATTTAGAATTCCTGAAAAACGTGAAAAATGCCAGGAAATTCTATAAATTCACTGCAAAAATTATCTTATTATAGTAACATGTTATGGATGTTATTTTAAAATGTCTAATTGCGCATTTTTTAAGAAACAAAATTATTTCTATTAGTAAATCAAACAAACCGTGGACGCCAAAAGAAGTACGGAAAATTTCTTGAGAGACGAGTTTTTACAAAATAATAATTATAATTTTTTTGTGCTTGAGAAAAGAATAATTTTGCTTTGATAATTTCATGAAACAGTTTCCTCTATTTTTATTCAAATTAATTTTTATATCTGTAATCATTAAAATAATTTTTCTGTATTTTTATATTATAAAAACTTTCGTCGTTGAATTTGTTTGGCACTTTGGCGGTTAAAACCTAATTTTTTTACTGTATTTTTGTGTGTATAGATGCCTGCGCACAAAAATAAAGTTCCTTAGATATCGTAGTTTGACTGTAAATATCCGAGTGGTTATGTGTTTCCGCTTAAAAAAATAGTTCTTTGAAGAATTCTATTAAAAATAAGCTTTTTCCGTTTTGAAACTTTTTTTCCTTATTTTGATTTATATTTTTTATAATGCATTTGATGTTATTTCTGAGCATAATTTGCACTGACATTTAAAATAATTTTCATAATATATTTTTTTGTTATATGTCTTACATGCGTCCCATGATTATTTATAAGTCAGTTTGCTCTGCAACAAAAGTTATAGCCTTATAAGTCATTCAAAGCCTTAAAAACAAAATCCTTCGGATGATTATCAACTCACTTTGATACTTCAGGAATAAGGATATTAGACAAGCGCTTAATCTTCCAAACATTCGCTAGTTTATACTTAAAATTTCTAAGAATTATACTCTTTACACTCTCAATTCTGTTTTAAAATCTCTTCTTAGGTATGGCATTTCTTTTTGTTTAAAAATAGTAAAAGACCGCGTACTGTTCTTAACATATGATACGTTGTTTTCTCCTGAAATACTATTATTGCAAGCCCCATCTGATAGTGAGCCTCTTTCTATTTTTATATTTTTTTCTCATTACATATAAATATTTTTATTTTTAAATCCTTAATTAATTTTTTATTTTTTTTAACTTACTCTTCTTTTATTTCTATTACCTTTCTCTTTTATTTTAATTATACACACGCACAATGGGCATTGACATAAAAGCAACTGATCTCCAATATCAAGATAAAAGTGCGTGTTTGCTGTTCAGCCAAAATACTTTGCTTAAACCACCCAGAACTTATGTTTTTTCCGAAATAGAAAATATGAAATACATTCTGGCTCTATCTTGATAATTGTACACTTATTATTCTTTTTTAATTATTTAAATAAATAAATAAAAATCCAAATTTTAAAATAAGTATTAAAAAGCTATGAAATGTAATATATTACAATACAGAATTATATAGATACATTGTTATAAATGTAACTATACACATAATGCTATTTTATTATTAACATATTTTAAATTAGCAGTGGCCTATCAAAGTTAAAATGAGAAACTCTCGTTTTCGAAAAAAAAAAAAAAAAAAAAAAATGAAAAGACAAAACGAGTAAAAGACGAAAGGGATAAATTTAAAAAAAATAAAAATAAAATATGCAACAATACTCACATTCCACGAACGAGAAAGATATGTATCACCACGCGATGTAAAACGTATTCTTGCGCATCTATGGTCACCAATAACAGTAAGTCAACGTCAACAACGATATGCAGCTCAGTCGCCGCTCATCAGCAGTTGGCGTTGACTACAGTTAAGATAGCCTCGAAAGACGAAATATCCCCAAAGATAAAGAATAGGACAATTTTGTAATAATAATTTCTGTTACAGACATGGCGTCTTCGTAGACCGTGTGTCAATGCATGGGTAGTGGTTGCAGCAGGGCCAGCAAGACTTCTGCAGTGGCCCCCTCCCCGCTGATCCAGTCGAGCCCTCCGAGATGGTGGCCGGCAAGGACCGCCGCGTCTCAATCAGGGACCCCTTGGTCGGCCATCAGCGCATGGGAGGCGACAAGTCACCCCCGCCTGTCCTACCGGGGCAGCTGCCTCCCAGAGCCACCAAGAAGGACGTAGATCGGGTGAAAGGCAGCAGGCCCCCGAGCCCCATGGCCTACGACCAGCGATGGGGAGAGAGGGAAGAAGATGTAGAGGAAGAAGCCTTCGACATCAGTGACATATCGGATGACAGCGATGAAATCACGGTGAGTAAGCTAATTTGTCATTTTTGCTCGCCTTAAATCTTAGTTACGATTCTCTAGTTTGTAGAGTACATTCTATCACAAAATGCCTCGAAATGCCTTAGGATAATTTTCCTGCCTGGTTATGGTCATATTACGATCTCAGGAAGACTTACTATCCAGTGCCACTTAGTCTTTCCTCACAAGATATATTTTATTTTGATTAGTGATACTTTTTCTTATGCATTGTTTTATGTCCGATTTTATTCCTTTGTAACTTCTTTTTGCCTCCTTTAACTTCAATTTTGTTTTTGTTTCTTTACAATCTTGAGTGTGTTTTTTTGGATTCTGGTTTTATCTTTATTTGTCTAGCCTTCTTAAATGTTTCCAATCTCCTTATTTTCTGATTTATTCATTTTATCTATTTTTACTATTTTAACTACATCCCCCTTTTATTTATTTTTTTGTCCAGTTTTCTGTAGTATTTATTCATTTTTTTTTTTTTTTTTAGTTTTTATTTATATTCATCTCTTTTTTACAAATTTTTACTTTTGCTTTGTTAGTCAATTTAAGTACATCTTTTTTTTAGCTTCTGATTTTCTCTTAAAATAATAAAAATTTCTTCTTTTTCGGCTTTTAGATTATTTTTTATGTTTTGGGTCTTATTTCTTTTTTAAGTTCTGTTCTTTTTTAACATTTTGTTCTAACTTTCCCTGCTATGAATTGGTCTATGCTTTTTCGATAGTCAGTCATTTTGTCTTAACTTTCCGGCCGCTTGTCTTACAGCATTTTCAACTACAGAGTTGAGGTATTACCCCTTTCATTTTATTTTTCTTTTGACCTTGACAATCACCCCATTTCCAAAAACACTTTTACGTGACCTTCAACCCTTTACCCTCCAATTCTTCTTCAAAGCGCATTCCCCTCTTTGACGATTAGGGAGTTTCTTTTTGCTTTTGCAAGTCTTTCTTTTCATCCATTCACTTCTCTTTTGAATTCTCTCTCCCCCTCCTCAAATAGTGCATAATAGAGCAGTGCTACTGAATTATTTTTGCGAGGGCAGTAAGAACGGACCGTTCTTCCCTGTCTATTTATTTTTAATAATTTCTATTTTTGCAGTTTTTGAGTTTAATTACGAAAAATCTAAGTTTAGAAAGTGAAAATCAAGAGGAAGAGCTATCAAGATCAAGCACGCATAGCTCATTTCACACTCTGGAAAATGAAGAGATCAATAATTTACAACCGTCGGAAATCATCTCAGAAATAAGAAATCTGCTGAATGAGAAAAACAGGCTAAATTCTGACTTTATATTCTATGGAGATAAACTTCTAAGCAGACTTGACTTTTCGTTAAAAACTTTCTGGCAAATACAAAGACGAAAATTTTACTCTCGGTTCAAATTCATTCAATCTATAAAGCCATTGAAGTATAAAGAATTGGGAATCTATTCTGTCAATACCATCTCTTTCTTGTTTCACTGAAATTTTCTCTTTTTTTTTAAAGATTTTCCATTCACTAAAGAAGAAATCAAAAGAATGATACCAACGCTTCCAAAAAGAATGGCTTCTGGCCTTGATGATATAAATAGCCAAGTTGTTCACATTATTAATGATTATTTTCCATAAGCTCTTTAACAAATGTTTACAGTTTCATACTTTCCCAAACGCCTTTAAAGTAGGAGTTGCAGTCCTATTCCTTAAGAAAGGTAAAGACAAAGCAGATCATAATTCCTACAAACTTATTACTCTTCTCTCCACTGCAGGTAAAATTCTAAAAAAACAACTCTTAACTCAAAGATTATTCTTTAAACTTCAAGAATAAAATAAGCTGAATCAATATGGATTTTGTATAAGTAGATAAGTCGAAAGCTCACTAACAATTACATCTGAGGGACGCAAGCTTTTGTTCTTGTGGAGATGTAGATAATCCTCTTCACTATTTTACCTCCTGCCCACTTATATTATCATGGCATATGAAGAAACATATCAAAGCCAATATCAAAGATTAACATTTTATAATTTGTCAATTTTAAAATCAGGAAAGTATCTTTTCAACCCGATTAATTATCGATCTATCTATCTCTTTTCAATAATTAGTAAATTCTCTGAATTTATAATTTTCAAAAAGATTAAATCACACCTCTCTACGAATTCCATCATGTTTCCACAACAATTTAGTTTTGCCCATAATCTTCTAACACTCATCAATTACTCAGAATCACGTAACTGATCTCTTAAAGTCTTACCAAAATAATAATCACTGATATTGTATTTCTAAATATTGTTTTTGGTAGACTCTGGATAGATTCCTCAATTCACAAGTTATACTTTATAAATTTCTTTGTTTTTGTTCAATTAATTAGTATTTGACTAGCAGAAGTTTCGTTGTTAGAGTAAATTGTAACTTCATCTCTAGGATTTATCAAAGCTGGGGTCTCTTAGATCTTAAGCTTGGTGTCTTTTTTGATACTGATCAACTCTGTCCTCTTTAACATATAAATCGATGATATTCCACATTTTAGATATATTCATGTCAGTCTGTACGCAGACGTTACTGCTGGTGCAGTTACCTCTGATAATAATCTGAATCTTGAAAATATTTTTTAGAATAAATTTTAAATCAATGCAGTTAATTAATAATTAAGTTAATAATTAAAATTAATGTAGATAAAATGCCGTGCTGTTCTCTAGAAGATATGTTCAATCACCTGTTATTCCTATCTTTAAATAACATGTCGAATGGCCTTCTGAAGCCAAATATTTAGTAATCTTAGATAAAACGCTAACTTATTCCTCACTTATTAACCACATTAAATTAAATACAGCATCTGTCTCCGCTTGCTATATCCTTTTATCAATGGACATTCTCATATCTCTTGAAAAAAACTTATCTATGTGTACTATATGCGTTCCCATATGCTAGTCCAGTTGTTTCAAAGTACCACATTAATATTATTCAAAGCCTTGAAAATAATCTTCTACGTAAGACTACCAACTCACTTTGGTTCTTTTGAAATGATGACATTCTTCACTCTCTTGGCCTCCCCGATATTCAAAATTTTATCTTTAAACTTGTTGATAACTTATAAGTATAGTAATCTCGTTGCATTCAAAATTCAGAAATCTAGAACTTGCCGCTTTATGATTTTCCTCTTATTTTCAACATAAACGTCCAATATAGGTTTTACATAATTTGCAACTCCACTAGACGAACTGGTCTAGTGGTCGGAGCTCCAAAACTGGCAACAGTTAGGTTGCGGATTTGGCCTGCACTTTTAAAGTTATCCTTTATAGCAGCTGTTACTGTTTCCCCCTAATGAGTTAATCCATTTTAATACTTTTAAAAATATTTTTCTAATTTTTTTTGCTGATATGCCTTACTATAAATTTTTTTTTCCAGTTTTAAAGAATTTTTCATGCGCTGATTCATCACCACCTTTACTGTATAATATGTGAACACTTTTGCTCCTTTCTACAACCATATCTTATATTCTCCGCAACGTACCCACTACCAGATAAGAGGTTAGGGCCCCTGCTGGACAAGGAACTCCCATTACTCGAAATGACCGACTTTGGATCAAATATGCCTATGTGCGTCTTACCATTGACAGCAAACCATTATCGGTGTTATTTAGGCAGGTGGTCTCATCAATAGGTATCTTTTTTATAAACGAAATCGTATCAACCAGATGATGTTGAGAAGCGCGAAGATATGGTTTCATTCAATAGTATCAGGGAAAAATTCGAATTGAGGCGTGCGTTTTTGAAAAGCACTATGATGAATGGTAGACAAAGCAACATATTTGTCACAATGTCATTAACGGAGATCGCTATTGCCAACAAGTGATTCTAACTCACGTGCGTCTGTTCCCAGGTGTTATTGATTAAGACTTCATTTGTATGCATAGTTAGGCTAGATGACTTTTGGCACGAACATAATATCCGGAAAACATCCAAGAATTTATACAGATATTCATTTAGAAATGGGTAGTTTTAATTCAATAAACAGGTGACAGGTGTCTCAATTTTAGTGGCAACTGATACCATCATATAAGAAAAGACGCCATTTAGTTACAGAAGTTAGGGAAAACCGTTACTAAAACACATCTGTTTGTTGCTCTCCATCTTGGGTAGACAATCATTTGTACCAATTTCACGTTTTCAATAAAATTTTCTTGCTTGATTACATATTGGATAAGTCTTATTTACTTTTACGTGAGTACGTTTTTAGTCGCCATTTAAGTCTGATTCGTGTCCCAGAGTAAATATACGCAGCTAGCAGGTAGAAGTACGAATCTATTGGCAGCATTATTGTAGTTGCTGTTTTCAGAAAAGAGCATACTCGATAGCGATTGTGACAATATGTGTAAAAGCATCTCGTATCGATATTAAGGCTTAAATTTTATTCTTAAACTTGATGCTAACTTCTAAGGGAAAAATTTTTTCTTCCATACGACAAGCAAATACGGAGCAGTTAAAAGTCCTCCCGAAAGGTACTGTCCTCTCCTCGACAACTGTAGTGGACTGTTTATGGTATGCATGAAGCTCATCGATGTTCTAACCTCCCTTTTCTAACTAGTAGGTGGCTACATAGGCCAGTCAGCAAAATAATGTCTCTGTATTCTGATTTTTATTTCTTTAAGAAAGATATTTTGAAATATTATGGCGAAAAAAAAATGTACTTAAATCTTACGCATTAGTTTATTTTGGAATCTGAAATCTGAAAAATTAACTAATGAAAAGTTACATTGCTTTTTTTTGCATTTCTTTGTATATAAAACTTTGTCATTCAAATGCAGAAACAGAATCACAAGATAAAAAAAATATTTTTAGTTGTATAATTTCTATGTATTAAATTTTGATTATTGAATATATTCACGCTAATCAATATTAAAAGTATGTTAATTTTTTCCTGAGTTCCAGGATGATGCGAACGTGCTTCGATCCCTGGCTCTGTTGCGAGTCGGACAATTATTCATGGATGCCAATTTCCCACCCTTAGAATCCTCCCTCTATTACAGCCATCGTTTGGTGGAAGGAAAGGTCACGTGGATGAGACCTCATGTAAGCTCCTTTTTTAATTCTACCTTCTAGTAATT
Organism: Caerostris extrusa; assembly: GCA_021605095.1. NCBI lineage: Eukaryota > Metazoa > Arthropoda > Arachnida > Araneae > Araneidae > Caerostris > Caerostris extrusa. Next base: position 102,237 of record BPLR01013270.1, on the reverse strand, counting down.
TAGTACCTTTAATAATATAATTAATAAATTTATTTTATTAATATAATAGTTCACTTTCTGAAAATTTGTAATTATAATATATTTGAATTGTTATTGAAATTAAAAAACAGGCAAACATATCTGAAAAGGACTTTCAGAAGAAATAAAATAAACTATGAATGTTAAGGTAAAAAACTTCGTAAAAAGCATAAAATATTTGCCGCTGATCCCATATTTTAAACGAACATTTTTTTTATGTAACCAAAGTAATAGTTAAGGATAAAAGTAACAGTTACAATAATTATTATTATATTGTAATAACTTTATGTTATTCATTGCGTAGCAGGAAATTTAACACATGAGTATTGTTCTACCAGTTAGTTAGAGAAAGGAAAACATGTGGTTTAAAAGTGAATACGAACTGTTGAATTTGTTAATTATTTGTTAAGCCATATTCATACAAAGGCGTTGAGCGGCAAGGCTTGAAGCGATGACCAATCACATGTTTTAGCAATGTGTCACGTCTTGACGTGTGAATGCGGCGTTAGGGATGCTGTAAAATATACGCAGAACAAAAGCAATTTTGAATGAAAAATAGTTTGATAGTGAGCAATTTTTTCATCTAAATTGAAATTATAAAATTATAGTTAATTATATAAATATAACTAATTTAAATAAAATATAAAAATTATTACAAAATTTTAATTAATTATTATTTTAATTATGGAAATTTTTATAATTAAATTATAGTTAATGAGAGTTAAAATTATTTTTATTTTACCAAAAACTCGTACGAAATTACTTTTTCTCCTATTACACCTTGAATACCCTATTATTTTGTTTGCTTCAGTTTGATGTAGTCACGTTTGTCAATTTTCCACGCAATAACTGGTCGGAGAGTAAATCTCACAATCTGACAATCCAAAGAAAAAAAATCGTTTTTACTGTATTGTCATTTCTATTTCATTATTTCTGTTTCATTATCGTCGTTTTTTTTTTTTGTATGAGATAGTTAATAAATTTTTTTTATGACTAAAATCTAAATTCCTTGTTTTTATATTCACTCTTTCTGTGAAGGAGATGATCCGGGAGCCGAAATCTCTCATCGACACCATCAGCCGTCACGACATCATGCAGGGTGTCCTTGCCGATTGCTGGTTTCTGTCGTCTTGCGCGGCTGTGGCTCAGAGGCCTGACCTTATGCGCAGGGTAAGCAAATCGTCTTTCTTATTCATACATTTAATTATAAATTCGTTATTCATCAAACTAGAATTGCATTACTAAGTGCATTTTAATAAAACAACTGCTTGGTTATGAAAATCAGCAAAAAGAATCGAAACAAAATTTTAATAACTGTCCTATAAGCGTCTATACAGTAATCATATTTCCAAAAATTTTTATATCGAAGGGCAAGCTATCTAGAACCCATACGAAGAATTCTGTTATCTGAAGTTCAGCTAATTAGCACCCTGATTTGTTAACATCGGAAAATTATGGAAATCACTGCGTGAAAGATCGAAGTTGCAAGATGGTGGAGGGCGGCGTCATATAAACAGAAATTCAGGGGTAATCAAACAGTTCGTTGTTCCAAAAATTGAAACTGTTTGTACAAAATGGACAGCTGTGCCATTGAGTGCATGTTCTTCACTCATTATTGCCAGTCGTAAATGTGCACGTTATAAATGTGGTACAAATTACTGTAGAATTTATTGCAACATTCTCTACCTTTTAAATCAAGAATATAAAAATATATTCAAATTTGTCATTTTTAGAAAGAAAATCCTTATAATTAGCATTTTGAATTTGTGAATTCTTATTAATATAAATGTATAGTTCTATACTTTTTTTGTGCATTACATAGTTGTGTATTTTTTTTTTCCTAAAATTTTTTTTTTCGTTTGTGAGTTTTATGCATTTTGTTTTTTAATTTTAAAACTAATTTAATGCTCATGAAGAAAAAAAATTTCCACTTCCACCCTTATAAGTATATTAATTTATTACAAGAATTATTTTTTAAAAAAGCCCAATAATAAAAATTGTCACCAACTGAATAATGATTCCTATGCTTTATACTGGTGTGACATTGTTTCAAAAAAAATAAGTGACTCGAAAATTTGTATTGTTTCACCTGACTGTGGAAAAAGAAAAATACTTCCTACAAAACGTCAATATATAAATATATTTAAATTTATACCATATTTATTTTTCGATATAAATTTTATGAGGACTTTTCTTAAAAATTATTTTGTTAGGTACTTTGTAAAAAAAGCCTCCTTTTCAGCGACATACTGAAATTTATATTTTAAAATTATACGTTTATTAGATTTTTCTCCATTACAAAAAGTATCCGTCCAACTACGATAAGAATAGAAATCATGTTTTTTTACTATTTGGTTATTTATATTAGTCATTTATTTACTCTTTTCCAATCCACTTATGTATATTTTCACATTATACATTATTATTAATTTTATAAATATCTTTTGTGCTAATGCTTATGTATTAATCATTTGTTAATATTTTACATATTCATATTTTGTTGGGTTTTTATTTTAAATATTAAAAAAGGTCTGTGGTGTTTGATTTTCAGCTGGTTTGAAAAGCAGAACACTAACAATCAATTTGACTATCAATTTTCTAAAAGCAACGTTTCTTTTCTAAGAAATCTGCTGGACAATGAAAACTATTTCAGATTACATAATACATGACAAAAAATCATCGATTTTTAAAGAGGAACGGCACGTTACATTTTCAAAATTAAAAAAATTCATTAATTTAAGAATATATTATGTGTCATGTCATATAGAATGCTGAATGCTACAAATGCAAAAATTATGTCACCCAAACTTTTTTCATTTTTACACAACCTTGTAAATTTTTTAGTTTATCTTCGTTTGTTTTGTTGCTTAGCAACAAATCATAAATTGTTATAATAATACAAAGTGTATAGAAAATATAAAAGAAATACTATAAACGTTAACAACTAATTAAACAAGAAAATTTATGAAGTTTTATTAAAATGCAATAAATTTCCAAATTTTTTTAATAAGTGAGGTAACTTAATTTAACGGGGCCTGATGGCCAGCGACTGGCGTTCTGGCGCTCGATGCCACAGGTTTCGGGTTCGAAGCCCAGTAGTGCCATTGGATGTTTGTAGTGGTTAGAATTAACTTTAAATCGTAGGTCCCAGTATACTATGACTGTAAGAGCGTAGGACTGACAATGCTATCCTGTAAAAAGAAAAACATCTTCTGTCCCGAAATCTGCCAGTAGACAGCCGGCCTTGGACCACCATGGGATTGTTGCGCCAACTATGATGATAATGCATTTAATTTAGTATAAAGACTCAAAATATTTTACTGAAATGTACATTTGAGATTTTCTTATAGATAAATAAGAAAAATAATATTTAATAATAATAATATTATAGAAAATAATCTAACTTGTTGCCAAATCATGCACTTGATACTCCATTCAAATCCGGGACTCAAACTCTCACCCATTTGTGTTCTAATACATCTATGAGTGGGATATAGACTATAAAAATATTTCGTTTACATCTGTTGGCAGTTTTGTTTCACCCGCTCCTTAAAATATACAATGTTAAAAACTCATATAAAAAATATGTATAACTCACTCGTTGTTTTTAATTTTATTTTTAACTTAGCAAGTCTTTCATTAACCCTTATCGAAAGATTCAAGGAGTTCATTTATATTAATTTTCAATTTCCCTAAATTTCTAAAGAAAAATAGATTCATTAAATTATACATTTACCAGCAGATATAGCTCGACGATGCTTGCCTACGTAAAAATGAAATATTTTTTAGTTTAGCTAAATTTTACTGAGAAAAAAAAATATGGATGAATAAAGTAAATCATCATTTGGGAATTTGTAAAGGGAAAATTATTCATAATAAATATTTCTAAATAAAAAGAGTATAGAAATTAAAATATAAGTTAAGCTATGTAAGGGAAACATAAAAAATACCTTTTTAATTTTTAGAAAATTTTTGAAGAGAAGGGGCCTGGACGAGTAACTAACGCTCTGGCGCTCGAAGCCGTAGGTTTCGGGTTCGAGTCCCGACGGGGCCAGGAATGTTTGCAGCGGTTCAGAATCCACTTTAAACCGTTTAATATGACTGTTGGGCGTAAGGCTGTCACCCCCTACACAGTAAAAAAAAGCATCTCCTGTTTCGAAATCTGTCGATCGGATGACGGCCTTGGCCCACCATGGGATTGTTGTGCCAATGATGATGATAATTTTAAAGAAAAAATTTATAGGAAGCAATCACGTGACCAGATAGTGCCATTGTTAATAAGATTCAATAACTTTTTTTTTGTGTAAAACAAAACATAGCGAAAATTTTTTTTAAATCTTTCTGTTACACCGCAGATCATCATCATCAGTGGCGCAATGGTGGGCCAAGGCAGATTTAGATTAGGACTGGCAGATTTTGAGACAGATGTTTTGCGGGATAGAGTTATCAGCCCTACGCCCAATTCTCTACTGTTATATTAGGCCTACACCTACGGTTTAGAGCGAATTCCGAACCACTACAAACATCCATGGCATCGCCGGGATGGCTCGAACCCAAAACCTGTGGCCCACTCAGCCATCAGGTGTGAAACCGAAACTTACTCGGCCATCAGGTCCATACAGCAGATAAAAGAACAAAGAATTCTGTGAAAAATTATGCTATTTTTAAATTATGCTGCAACATACGCACAACTTATAAAAATATGTTAAATTAAATTATGTACAACTTTACAGATTACTAAAAGACGCAGAGATTAGTAAAAAACTATCGTAATCATATCGTAAAAGTAAAGATGTACTTGTTAAAGACTATCATAAATCATATTTAAAATGCCAAAATTTTATAATTTAAAATTATTATTTAGTTAAAGGTAATTAAGTGTATTTTTTTTTTATTTTCCAGGTGATTGCCCCGTACCAGCCCCTGTACGGTATGGGATACCGGGGTATCGTCCGATTCCGGTTCTGGCGCTTCGGCAAGTGGATTAACGTATACGTGGACGACCTACTGCCAACGCGGGAGGGGGAACTGCTTTTTCCAGGTGCTCAGATAGGAGAGAGTTTTGGGTGGCACTTCTGGAGAAGGCCTACGCAAAGTGAGCATCCCACACATGTTCAAAGCTTTAAATTATTGAATAACAATTTGAATAGAGCGTTAGAAATTGGAAAATTATAAATGGAAAAATAAACTATGGAATAACCGATAAAAGTTTATGTAATTTTATAAAAATAATTTACTGTTTCGTTGCTAAAACGATTTCAGTAGAACATTGGAAATTTATTATATTTCATTTATTACATCAATATATTATGCTATATGAATATATTATTATATTATGATTTTACACTTTTTGATAGTTATATTACTATGATAACGTAAAAAGTAATGTTTAACAACCTATTAAGATCGTTCGTTATTTAAAATTCAACCAAATTCTATTATTTTAGAAATTAAGTTTTAGCTTTATAGAAGCTTTATAAAGCCTTGTTTTGTTTTGTAAAGCCTATATAAAGTTTTTTTATATAGCTTTGTTGTTCGAAAACTTGTATTTAAACCCTGATTTCTATATACTGGATGGCTTATCATTCCACAAGTCTAGGTTTATGAAAATAAATTTATGATTTATTTTAGTCGTATCTTATAATCTCTCTAGATCTGAAGAATTATGGAAAAATTTTCTATGCTATAATTATATTATAATTTCAGAATTGATTCAAGTTTTAGACTACTAAAACATCTTCGATATTATAGCTAATTATTTATTTTGCAAAAATTTGGAAAATCTCTCTTCAGGCTAACTGGCCATTTAACATGATATCCAACTTTTTCCTATTTATCTGAAAATCTTGAGTTTTTTTAATAAATATCCTGATATACGGTTCGAAGATAAATTCTTCCAATTTTAAGAAATCAAAAGAAAAATTCCCTGACATTTTCCCCTAAGCTATCCTGATTTGGAGTCGCTTTTCTTTCTTTTAACCCCTTATAATGATCTCTTCTGTTTCAATATATAATTGTCTTATTAATAAATTTCTAAATGTCAAACTTTATTATTATTATTATTTGGTAATTTATATTTTTAACAGTTTAATGTTATTCTTTCTAATGCTAATAGTAAAAAAAAAAAGCATAATTTCTTTTATTTATCCCTTATTTTTCTTGTATTTTCCTTTCGCCTTTTTGAAAGCCATCAAATGAATTACAGTTGGACTACATACTTTAGAGATTTAAATATATGACGCGTGTAATATGAAAAAAAAAAAAGTACAGCAATTTACATACATTATCTCACATATCAACTTCGTACTAAGATCTATTAATAGTAAAGCAATACACAAGAGTAAATAGTAGTTGCACTGTAATCAACACAACACAACACAAAGTAAAAAATAGCATTAAAACTGGCTTTGCAACATTCCTTTGAGTTACTTCAAAGCCATTAAGTCCCTTTTAAATATTTGAAAACATCATGCTCTCTAACTCACGAGGAATACAAATTTGAAATATATTTGGACAGCATTGCGTGATTTACACAACAGCATTGTTTTCGAATACAAATTAACCCAGCCCTTTGTTTCCTGATCCATTTAACTTCTGGCGTGGCATTGTTTTTCATGGCTATTTTTGCACAGATTGCACGGTTCCTACGAGGCCCTGGGAAGGGGGTCAGGCGATGGACGCTTTGGTGGATTTGACCAGCGGTCTTTCTGAAAGATATGACCTTGAAATTGCGCCTCTCAACCTTTATCAGTTCCTGCTGCAAGCTTCTTCTGGTGGAGCTTTCATCACATGTTCTAGAAAAGTAAGTTAACACCACCGTCAAATTAACTGTTTTTATATTGCATTTGCATTAAGGTTACTTTTATAAAGATTATTTTAATCTAATTTTGGAAACTGCCGTTTGAGTTTTATCTTTATCATGGAATTTTTTCATAAAAAATATTGAATGAGAAGTCTTTTTTTTTCCCCTTGTAATAAAAACACTCATTTATAAATTTGACTTAAATAAGAAATTCTAAATTATCTTCAAGCTCTTGTTGGTTGTTATTTTCAAATTCCCTAGAATTTTGATTTGAAGGCATTAAAATAGCAAATTCAGCTTACCTTTTAATTTCTTCATCATTGGCGCAACAGCCCCATGGTGCGTCAAGGCCGTTTGCCTACTGACGGATTTCGAGACAGAAGATATTTTCTTTGTAAGGGGTAGGGTTGTAGCCCTACGCTCTGCAGTCATATGAGACCGGAAACCTACGGTTTAAAAATGGATTCGAACCACTACAAGCATTCGTGGTACCGCCGGGACTCGAACCCGAAATCTATAGCATTGAGCGCCAGTCATTAGACCCCACCCTATCCTTTAAGTTTTCTGAATTGAATACATCATGTTAATTCATCGCAGTAGCATCGATATCTCAGTATCGTCTAACAATCAGAAAAGTAGCGTGCAATAAGTATTAGAGAAAATATTAAAAGAAAAGCACAAATTAACAAAAAATTTTTTTAAAGGTTTTATCAAGTACGGGGGATAAGGAGCTCCAGCATTTCATTTTTCTATGGATAAACAACCTTATTCACGGCAGCAAGATAAAATCTATGTTAGTAGGATTGGGCCAATTGCCCGATTCCTCCTCCATATGGCAGTACAATTCTAGAGACGTTCTTTAAACAAGTGAATTTTTAACTTGGGGCTTGACGGCCGAGTGATTGGCTCTGTGCCACAGGTTTCGGATTCGAGTCTCTGCGGTGCCATGGATGTTTGTAGGGGTTCGGAATCCACTTTACACAATAGATCCCTGGTCTAATATGGCTGTAGATAGGCTGACAATCCTATCCCGTAAAAACATCTCCTGTCTCGAAATCTCCCAGTAGGCAGAGGGCCTTGGCCCATCATGTGGCTATTGCACCAATGAAGAAGAAGAATTGATAACCTAAATACTTCCATTATTTCAAGAATCTTACCAGTTTGAGTAAAACTTCCTTTTAATAAACTTAGATATTTAGATGATCGTTATTTTAGATTACATTTTATTTATTCACTTCATCCAAAAAGTTGAAATTCGTGATTTCATCGTCTAATAAATCTAAAAAAATATCCAAACGCAAAATTAGAAGGTTAGTCGATATTTCTTTTATGAAATTAAAAACTTTAAGTCGCTAAATGCATTTTAAATAAAGCAATAATTCTAAAATTTTAAAAATTTTTAAATGCATTGTAAATAAAGCAATTAAACTTTCCAAAACAAACAACAACAACAACAAAAAAAATGGAAAAAAAAGTGAATGTTCGTAAAATAATGGCAAAAATAAGTGAATGTTCGTAAAAATTACGCAATATATGTAAAAGTAATGCTGCATCAGAATAAGACATGAAAATCAGTGGGGTCGCTATCGCTTAGCGTCATTCGATACGTGTCTGAAAAACAGACTTTAAAAGAGTCTGAAATTTCTGCAAATAGCAACTGCGTTATGAAATTTCGAGATAATCACATTTTAAATATGAATACTCGATATCACTTGTATGAAGAATTAGAATAGCAAGCAATTATTAAGTGATAGTAGCAAGCTGCTCGAATATGAATTCTATAATTCATTCTAACAACAGAATAAGCTTCTAAAAGGTATAGTCGTAGAAGAACCTGGAGTTACAAGTATTGCTGATGATTGCTATTTTAAGCTAACTATAAGGAAGCCCAATGCCACCCCATATCATATATTCACTTGCAGTAACCACTGGAAAATCAAATATCCAGATCAAACATGAGCTGTAGGAAGTAGGGCATGCAACGTAATATGCATTCTCCAAACAGCGCAAGCAAAATGAAAGGCTTAACCGGACAAACACATGCATGAATTGGAGTGCATCTAAACGAAGGTCTGCTTTATCTGCAAAGTGACTTGAGAATTTTTCTGGTTTTGTGCAAACAGAGAATATGTAGTGCAGAGAAACTGGTATGACATCCTACCCACTCCATGAAAGGGACAGATTTGGAGGGTCCAGTGTAAGTGCGGGGCAAATATATCTTTAGATGCATTCATCATTCTCCACTGGGAGATTCGTTTGGGTTGTAGCTCTATGGTCCTTTTTTGAACACTTTAGGCTAATTAGACCGGGACCTGCAGTTTAAAAGAGGATTCCCAACTACTAACAAACATCCATGCACCGTCAGGAATCGAAACTGAAGACTGTGGTATAACAAAGACCAGAACGCGCTAGCCAATTGGCCATCAGGTCGCCCCACTGGGAGAAGATCTGCTACATCGCACTCCTCCTTTTCCCTATAATTTTGAATGAACAGTCCTGGGACAACACTTGGGAAGATCTCCCTCGAATCCTCCTCTATTCCAACAGCTCGACTATCTGCATACAGATTGCTCATGCTCAATTCTGGCACAAGCATGGTAACTTTCAATCAGCATTACTTATCGAGTTCAAACCAATCACTCTTAATTCAGAAACCCAACATGCTATTCAAAAATACAGTTATTCATAAGGTAATACAGATTACCCAATATTGGTGTAAGATAAGAAAAATAATTAGCCATTTAATTAATTACTATGATAGTTCTGAATTTATTAAGAGCACCATTCAGTATTCGACAGAAATACGAAAAACAAAACCTCGAAAGACACATGCGGCCTTGTTCTGAGAAATGATGACAGTAACAACACCGGTAGTTTCCACATCTTTTGACATGATTATGGTGATCCACTACCATAATGAATCGTGCACGGACCTTCTGAATACATCCCGCTTGATGATCTTAGCGTAATGCGGCGTGCTGCCCACCTTAAATAATAAATAAGGGACTAAACGATAAGCCATATAGCATCCGTTCTGTTCTACTTGGCTGGGGTCATGTTTTATTACTGAATGCAGATGAGTCTGCTTACTCGAAAACTGACCACGCCTTAAATTGTTTCCGAGGAAGGCCTTTTCATTCAATTGCAATTTACCACCAGGCGTATGAGTGAAGACCTTCTGGAAAAGGAAATTCGTGCAGAAAAGAACGTTTGCTGAAAATTATCTAATATTCGCAAATTGCTGCGTCCAGTGCCCAGTTTGTAATTTGCGTCACGGCTGTTAAATTAATACGATGTGTTAAAGGTATGAAATATCCATTTAATAAGAAAACCTTAACCTGGTTTTATAATGTGATACTCTGTTACGGTACATGCTTTGCTGATTTGCGTTTCTAGTAGCGGGAACAGCGTCTAAAACGTTTTTTTTTTTTTAATATCTGAGTGACTCATAAATATTGATTAAATTTGTAATATGCGTAATTCCAGTTTTTGTTAGAATTATCTACATAATAATCTTATGAATGTAATAGAGGGCACTTATAATTAATATTCAGCATATGATATTTGATAATTTGTTGATATCTTTAATCAAATCTTTAATGCTCTGATTGGGCAGGAATTTTTTTGCCTGGAGAATGGTTACGTTTTCGATATTTTTTGTATAAGGTATAACATTGAATAAATACGTATTATTTTCCAAATACGTAATAATTCTCCGTATGAATGTGGGACATATTTATAAATCATAATTGTTTAAAGATTTATCAAAGCTTAGTAAGATCGTCGACAGTATCGGTTCATCAAAAATGTTAGATTCTTAACTGCTGTTTAAAGAAATCCTCCAAATAATAGACAAATTGTAGTTTTGGCAGTATGCTGTACTACCATTGAAAATGCTTTCCTGGTTTTTCTCATTTGTAACAATAGGTGCTTTAAAAATATCTCAAAGCATTCCTCCTACATTTAGGGCAGCCTGATAGCCAATTGGCTTGCTCTCTGGCCTTTGGTACCGCAGGCTTCAGGTTCGTACCCTGACGATGGCATGGATGTTTGTTGTGATTCGAAATCCACTGAAATTGTAGATCCCTGTCTAATTAGCCCAAAGAGTGCAAAAAATGACCATAGAGCGGCAAAAACAAGCCAAACCTACATTTAGGTATAACGAACTAAACCTTTTCATTGTAGTAAGTCTGAATCTGTTATATATCTACCATATAGTGACGAATGATAAAAGTCAAGTTCCTGGCATTGAAAATATTTTAAGATGTTACGATAATTAGTATAAAATAAAACTGCAAATTTACCATGGCAGGTTGTCTTATCATTTTAATGCCCCTACTTCCTCTTCAAAGGAAAACGTTACATGTTAAATCTAGGTCATTTGCTAACATATGCCATTTAAAATGTAAAATGGCGATTGATTGTCGATGATAAAATGGCGAGATTCAGCAATTTTAAACCATTTTTGTTGTTTTCCTTGAAAATATGGATAAATTTTTAACAAAAATCACTAGAAGTTTTTATCCTGTATCTCACTTTTGGATATGGTGTTGCAGCCTTTCCCTCCAGTACACCCTAGGCAATACCGAATCTAATACAAAAATCTATCTCTCAATGGCAAATGATGTCGATTTCCTGGTATTATAAAAAATAATTTTTATTTAAAAGTAAATTAATTAATATCGAATTTAATTTGCAAATCCAAATTTTTCGAATTCAAGCCTATGAATACCTCAAACATGATAAAAGCTTGTAAATTTTAAGCAATAAATTAATCGATTAATCGAAAGACTAACAAAAACACTAAGCAAAAATTAACGAACTGATTTTATGTCTCATTTGATTTGATCAGAAAGAGTAAATAAAAAGAAAGAAAAAGTTGCTACATATGTTCATTAATCAGTAAGAAGTGATTCCCACTATTTTTCCAACTATTGTTGCAAATATATAAAGATATGAATCACATGAAAACCCATGATACAGAATACAATTGTAATCTTTTTTTTGTTTCGTCATCATATGTCAAGAACTAATAGGCAATTGTACACTTTTTTTCACTCTGTCCTTACAGGGAGATTGGCAAATGGCCAATGCAGCCGATCCGAATGGCCTGGTCTCTGGACACGCCTACACCGTTACTGCCGTGGCCAAGGTAAGGGGAACAGAAAAATTGCTACAATATTTTTTTTTTCTTTTTTTTTTTTTGCCCTTATCACCGTCATTTATAACCTAATGCATCATAGGAATACAGCGTCAAGAATTTAACTAAAGGATAATTACTTTATATTATTTGAAAATAAGGACTTTGAAAAATGATCGTTTTTTTTCATCCCTCGGGAACTCTTTTTTTTTTTTTCCCCTGTTTAATTTTCTCTAGAACTTGGAAGTTTATTAATTATGTATGAGTTCTGACAGCGATCCAGAAGAGAAAAATGGTCCTTTAATTTGCTTTAAAGGAAAGCTTTCCATATATAAAAATGCTCTTTGAACTTGGAATAATTAGATTGCTGAATAAATTACTAATATAATTCTTCAAAATTAAATGTCTTATACTTTCTTTTAATTGGCAATTTAATTGGTTACCAATTGCATGGTTACATCGTAATTTACCAATCGCCCATGTAATTCCACGTAATCGACCAATTTACATGGTTACATCGTACTTCTATTGTAATTAGATAAACACTCTTATTATTATTGATGATTACGAATTTCATTTAAAGAGGCATTTGAAAAACATAATCATTATTTACAAGATAATTAGAAGAAAAATCAGATATTCCCATAAAAATAATTTATGTAAAAATTAACTCATTTGCGATTTACAATCATGATAACTGCATCGTTAGTTTTATTTTTTATATATAATATTATATAGTGCACAAAATGTTTTTCAAAATATTTTGTTAAATTTCCGGTTAATTTTTGGAGCACATTTCAGATTTAAGCATTTGATAATACATGTTTTTTATGTTAATCACTCCCAGAATATTTTCTAATTGGCAAGACATATAAATAAATGAATAAAAAAAAAAAACATATAATAAATAAAAAACACATATTATTATAAATAAAAAAAAATAGAATATTTTGTGCGCGCGTGTAAATATCGGTGGGCCCCGTGTATTGTTATATGTACCACAAACTCGCCTGACTTGTGGCTCAGTGGCAACGAGCGCCGCTGGGCAGCATTCGGGTGGATGTTCAACCCACTGGCGGCTTTGTTGTAAATATTGTTACAAAAAAATGAGGAGACTCGATGGTGTTTGTGATGCTCAGCAGCTTGCATCGTTAGTCGGACTACTTGGTTGGAGTTTTCCGGGTTTGCTCCCATACGATATGCAATTGCGGTGTAGTTCCCTCTAAAAGACTTTCCGGAAGGCACTTCCCTCCTTCTTCAATGACACGGACTTATAGTCAGACTTCTACCTACGCGTGCTTCATCACTACAGAAGCTGCCCCCCTTCCCTCCTTCCACGAGGGATATGACAACAATCGCTAACATCTTCATGTACCACTATCAGCCCACCGACGGGTGATGAAGTAGGACATTACCTTCTAGGAAAATTTTTGAGGATAGTTGTTCTCATATTTATATATCGCACCAGGAAACCTGAAAAACTTAGGTTTATCTCATGGCTTGAACCAAGCAGCCTGACTGTCAATGCCAGGTGTTCACACAAGCTGTCTCATCCGCAATCGTGTCTTCTCATTTTTGAAAGCAATGGCTTATTACTATTATTTTTTTAGGTTCCTATGAAGGAAGGAAATAAAGTTAATTTAGTAAGGATAAGAAATCCTTGGGGCAATGACGTTGAATGGAATGGGTCCTGGAATGACAAGTAAGAAACACCATTTTTAATTTAGTTGTTAAATACATACATTAAATATTTTTTTTTTAAGTCATAGTAATTTCTTAAGCATTATGTATGCATATAAATAAAAATGTTTATGGTACTAATCTTATAAACTAGAGGTTCACACTGTGGAGCAAGACTTTTCTACAGATAAAAATTAGATCATTTTGATTGAAATCATCATCACAACTGAAAAAAACAACAATTAACAAATATAATAAATCATTTTGTAATCAACACAATTATTAATTGTCATGAATTTCAAAATTAACAACAATTACGCTCGAATTGATATGGAATTTCTAATTTTAAATCTAAAAACATTAGACTGCTATTCTTTTCACAACAACGTGTTTATGTAAGATTCAGGTATTTACTGAAAACCAACAAATCTGAACCATTTTTTTTATATCTAAGTTTATGCTTATGTTTATGAAAATTTTATGCTTGTATATTAAATAGAAAAATAAATAAATAACAGCGCACTCATTTTATTGATGACATTTATTATTCGACCGTTTTTTGTAGTAGCAAATTAAAGTGTTAATTATTGTTACAATTGAAATTCTGCATACATTTGTTGTATCTATTATCATATTAACTGTTTTGCACGCAAATATTCCGAATATTTCAATTCCATGTAAAACCGTGGCTATGCAGCCATTTTTAATAAAAGAAAATTTGTTAAAACCTCAATTACTGTGAAATTTAATGATAAACAAATATATGAGATGAGGAAAGAGTTTTCTTTCTCCCTGTCAAACAGGAAGGGGTGAGGAAATGGGGGATTGTAATTTTATTATGGGGGAAATGGGGATTTTATTATGGGGAAAATGGGAATTTTTTATGGGGAACATAAAGGTAAAAAGTTTGCGAACCGTTGTCATTAATGGTTCAAGGAACATTAATTTTCCCACAAATTTATAGATAACATCAAAGGCCATTTGCTGCACTTCGATCTAAATCAATATCTCATAGAATTCTAGAATAAAAAATCACTAAAAGCAATGAAATTAAAGTGGCATTAGAAAATTCTCGGCACCCCTGTTGTAAGTGATTGATTGATTGGACGACTTTATTCTAAAATAGGTCAACTTTCCTTTGTATTAAAACAAAATGATGCAGCGTAACTTGAGTGAAAGATTACGCTATTTTATAATTAGTATGTTCTAAAGAGTTAGATGAGAAAATAAATGGAGCGAGATATTGTAGAAACGAGTTCTTTGATGTTGAGAGAGTGATTGCATTCTCTTCGAATACTTCTGACGATCTTCACCCTAAATCCTTACTTATAAATCAATTTCTAGAGGAATCTTTCAACGTTGGTTTGATTCAAAGGAGGAAAAAAATAATAACTGGAAATGTTTTTGCAGTGACTCGAGGTGGAGTGAAGTGGACTTGCACACAAGACCGAACTGGAGTGGCGGCGGAGGGACGACGGAGAGTTCTGGATGGGTACAAGGACTTTTTGCAGAGAGTTCGAGGAGGTCACCTTCTGCACTCTGGGACCGGACTTCGACGGAGACGGAGTGGCCGAGGAGGCAGGCATGGTCAGTGATCGAATAATGATTCTTAATACACACACCTGTTAACTCAGTGTCTTCATAAAGTGTGCTTAATTTTTTGAGCCAAGGGTTTTGCACTTAATAAGAGATACATAATCGAAAGCTTCTGCGTCTCTGTAGGGGGATGGGTACGATAAATATGTAGGCTAGAATATTTTTCCAGTGGTCTCGAAGAGAAGAAGGTATGAATTTTGTTGAGGATATTCCACCAGAATAGCGGAGACACAATCTCACTCTATTCCCAAAACTGTACTACCACATCACTGTACCCAGGGCCGAGATGCCTATATTTTTAGAATGAATGGATGGCTGAGTTATACATTAGTGTATGATTGAGTCATGCATTAGTGAAGACTGAAATTATTCCATTACAATTTTAAACGAACACTTTCAAGGTTGACATCTGGGGTTTGCACCTTCTTCTCCAGGTCTACAGATTTATCATTTCCATGCCGGCATAGACACAGAAGCTTTCGCATCGCTTATTGAAATTCGAACTAAGCACTCTTGGCTCAGAAACTCTACATGCTATCTATCTGGCAGCTTCGATTCTTACAACCGTGAAAGCGCATCGCATGCAAGGTGATATGATCTCTAGCCATATTGATATGGTGTGATGTAATAGTATGGTGTGATGTAATGGTGTGATAGTGGTGTGATGTAATCCCATTTAATTTTTTTTTTAGTCATATGTTTAAAATTTATCCCTTAAGAAATGGATAGATATCTACACATTGCATTGAAGACTTCATTACATTACATCAAGGTTCGGAAAAACAAAAACGAACTTGTTGTTATTATTTTATTGTAAAGACACCATAAATAAAAACATTATTAAAAATATAAGAAAAATTTTTTTAAAAAATATATTAATTTCGATATTAAGTATGATTTAATAAAAGATTTATATTCGCTCTAATTTAAAAAAAAAAAAAATATTTGCCTTAAATGAAATCTTATAAGAATTTAAATTTTCAATATATATATATGCATAAAATAAATTAAAATACAAATATAAATTAAAGCAATATGAAATTTCAAAAGCTTTCTTACAATAAAAGATAAAATCTAATTAAAATATTGAATTTTAAGATCTTTTAAAATTCTATCCATTATACTAATTATTGTTTTAATTTGCAAATTTAGATTATATTTCATTCTTAATTATAAAATGTTTCGCCATGCCGTGAAAATAAATGGTTTTATTTCGATCTTCTATATAGTGATTAGATAGCAATTTTTTTATAACATTACCCTTCAATAAAATCTAAACATTAATCACATCTACATTTAACTGAAGTCTGAATCGTATTGCAGTAGAGACATAAATAACCTAGGTGAAATATTAAAGGGAAGATAAAAGGCAAATGGAAAATTTTCAACACGAATTTAAAAGTAGATAACTTTTAAAATTCTGTTATTCAATGGAAAAAGAAGGAATACATTTTTTTTACGAGTAAGAGTTCAAATTTAATTTTGACCACCCTTACGTGAAATGATTCATAAAAAAAAAATTATGTACATCTTGTAGTCATTTTCCATAACAATAAATTGCAACTGAAATATTCGCCATCTCTCTCTTTCTAATAGATTGCATTTAGCCACTAATTAGCCCCCAGGAAAATGGATAGATTTTCTAGTGTCTATGGGTTTATCATTTTATAATCATGGGAAATACTCAGAAAGCAATAAGAAGATTTTAAAAGGCTAAGAAAACTCATTTAGATTTAAAAAAATTTTTTTTTCAGAATAAAAGCATTTATTTAACAATTATACTTTAATTAAATTGAAATCTGAATAATAGTTAGCCAGCAATAAGAATACAATTTCACCGAAATTAAATAATAAGTTAATAAAAACTCAAATTAGTAAGAGAGTATTTAAAAAAAGATATTATATAAACAATAATGTTCCGATAATTTACTACAATTATTTATAACTTATTAATTAGCATATTATTATGTTCAAAAAGTGTTAGGCTTTATTGTTGATTGTTATGCATATTTTTAAGAAGGAAAGTTGAAAATAAGTTTTGTATAAAAAGTAAAATCAATATTATTAATATGAAAATTAATCCCAGTCAAACAACCACTAAATAACTATAATTATTATCAATTTATTAGTAAACTCTTTTTTTATAGTTTACTAATGATTATTCTAATCATTAGTCAATTATTATAATTTTCATGACTAATGTAATTACTTTGTGGAAATTGTATGCGATATATAATAACTTCTAATAGTTATGAAAATTTTTATTCTATTTAAGTTAACAATTTTTATGTTCAAACATGATAATAATTGATCACGACTATTGAGTTGGTTTATTAAATTAATATTGTGTAAAAAAAGAAAGTTGTGACTATCAAATATGGTTAATGTTATTGGAAATATTGCTAACTACTAATTAATCTTTACTACAGTTATTAGTGAATTTATGCATTTCAAAAATAATATTTATTGATTTTTTATATTAGGTGAAAGCTATTCGAGGCAAATGGGAAGTCCCCAAAACTAGTGGAGGGTCAAGGAACAATTTAGAATTCTTTGCCAGAAATCCACAGTATTTGCTTTCAGTATACGAACATGGTAGGTATGAATGTACTCACGTTATCTTTCCCCAAAAATAGGATATCTTAAATAAACATTAAATTCTATACAAAAAGGCTGTATGGTAAAACTTTGTTGCTAATATATTGCAAAAACTGAGTTCAGAAAGTTGAAATGAACAGAAAAATGCGTTTTACTACTTTAAAATGTACATCAGAAATTTTATATATTTTGAGAGAACTTTAAATTACAGAAGTATGGAATTTTTTACAGGAAATCTTTCCAATGTTTGTTGATTCTATACAATACAAATAGTTCTTGTTTTTCAATCTTGAGAAGCTTATAATAATAAAATCACATATTGTCTAGCATATTTGTAATTGTTGTTCTGCAATCTTGAAAGCGAAGAATGCTTTAATTTTGCCTATAATTATCTTATTGATAAAATAAAATGTAATCTCTTTCTTCATACTTTATTCTACAGAAATCATAACCAAATATTTTATAAAAAGAAATATTAAGACCATAGAATCTTTTTGAAATAGACAAAAATATCAAGACCATAAAAATCAATTGCTTTTAAGACCAAAAGTAATTTTGTTAATATTAATATTATAACTTATGATCCAAAAGTCTACATACCCCTGAATTTACCAATGACCTTTAAAAAATGACAATATATGTATTATATCACTGGTTCCCAAAAGTTAAGTACAAAGTTCATCAATCAACCTGTTATAATTACTCTGAAACTAATTCTGATGCGAATTATTTTAACACAGCTCTCTCATAGAGACCTACGTTGTAAGAGTTTACCTGATCTTCCGATTCCTTAGTGCAGGGGTCTCCAAACTTCTGCCCGTCAGTGTCATCAATCCGGCCCGCGACAGCGAATAGCTTATTGTTGCTGTAATAAGTTGTATAAAAAAACACAGAATGATACTAACTCGGTTTTATTTACTTGCTAGGTAAAGTTTAATGACAAGCATAATATGCAGAAAATTTAACTTAAGCATAACAACTAACAAATAATTGAAATGAATCCCACTAACATTATAGACTATTGAACATCCCACGGTTACCCTCGGTAGTTATGTTGGGATAAAGAGTATCACATATGTATGTATATCGATGTTTTGAATGTATATATTCTGAATCAAACATATGATTTTTATTCTGAAAATCCCTCAGGAATGAAAAAGCTAAATTAACTAGTCTAGAAATTATAGATAATGGCAGAAAAATTAAAACGGTTTTGGCCCTTGGTACTTACTGGAGTAAACACTGTGGCCCTAAGACTGGAAAGTTTGGAGACCCCTGCCTTAGTGGATTAGACGAGATACCTTCTTAACTTCTGACTTGTAATAACTTTATACATAAGCTCACGATTTTCATGATATACTCTGAAAAATTTTCTCCAAAAATTTAAAGGTTACGCTATCCTGTGTAATCATTTCTGATTTGCAGATTCTACTCCACTCTTTTGGTGCCTTTTCTTTTAAATTATTTTTATTTAGTTTTTACTTATTCTATTTGTGTGTGGTGGAGGAGGAATCTACTATCTGACTTACTGTATATTATCCGAAAAAGGATGTTTCATTTCATCTGGCTGTATTGAACTACTCGTCATTTCTTTAATTTCGTTCCATGAATTCAAATCTTTCAAGATAAGAATTTTAGGCCTTAAGGGGCCAAGGTACTCTGATGAATCCCAGATTCAGAAAAATTAAGCATAATTCATAAAATGCCAAAAGGATGTAATATACACAGTCCAGTCACATTAATGTGACCACCTGTCAAAAGACAGAATAATTTTTTGTTCCAATGCAGCTGGCAAACACTTAAACAGCTTGGTCTTGGATGCCTTAGGGCAAGTGCTGCACAGACGTTACTCACTTTGTATTACCGAGGGGGCGCGTGTGACCTGAAGATACGGACGCGGAGTAACAATGCCCTCGCAACGCTCTACGATCCTATTAGGGACCAGGACCTACGGTTTAAAGTGGATTCCGAACCACTACAAACATCCATGGCACCGCCGGGACTCGAACCCGAAACCTGTGGTACCGAGCGCCAGAGCGCTAGCCATTCAGGCCCCAGCCAGAATATATATACTACTTTGTATATTCTGGCTTTAAGCGGAGTGTGGAATGTGGTATTAAGTGTAATCCTTTATATACAGTCCACTGCAATGTGCTGCCACCTGCCTTTTGTGATTGGTTATTTCACGTTGACGTCGAAAGTAGGTGGTGGTCACATTAATGTGACTGGACTGTGTATTTTTGGTATAATTATGACTATATGACTACTATTATTCGAGCATTTGATGTTTATGAGTGATTATAAAATTCCTCCTTTTGTCATTTAGAGATCAAGAGGGACAAGAGGAAAGACTCGGTGGGAAGTATGGGATCCCGCGACTGTTGCGGCGCCGTCATAGGACTCATGCAAGTTCGTAGGCGCTGCATGAAGCATCCAGGGAGAAAGATGATGCAGATCGGATTTGTCGTCTACAAGGTAAATCAATTGCACCAAGCATTATTTGCGTCTTATTAAAAATTATTAGCATTATTTGCATTTATTTAAAAATGCATCAAGCTAAATGTTTAACAGTATTATTAGTTTTCAAATTCATATTAATTGCTTAAACAGCATGTTGAAATGGTATTTAGGTATTGATTGATGTTATTTTTTGGATGTTCTGATAATTGTGTCGTCACTATTTTGCATTCGAAATGCATTCCACTTGTGCAGTAAATTAATGAAAATGATATTATCTTTTGTGTTTACATAGATACATACTCTTGGTGTTTTCTTTAATTTTTCTTAAAGAAAACCAAGGATTTGTTTATAATTACTAGAATTTATTAAAGCTTCTGAGGTTACTTTGTAGATGTAGGGCATGTATGTATTAATCTATACACTAGATATGACTTGGCTTTGAAAGGCTACATAAAATAAAATATTCTTTTATTTTGTTAAATCTTATTAGAAAAAATATCGATGAAAAACTTAAAGTAAACTAAAGTAAAGTTTGACAAAAGGGAATGTTACAGAAAATTTGTATTTTTTTTATCGTTGAGTTTGGCATCGTTTGTAAAGGAAAAGTTATTTCGTATAACAATTTATCAATAATAAAAAAAAATCTAAATAAGCTTATATGGTAAAGCATTTAAAACACACATAAAAATATATTAAAAAAGGAATACAATCATATAAATATAAAAAATTAACTATTTTAATTTCAAATATTTTTTATAAAATTAAAAAAAAAAAAACTATAGAAGAAGCTATAATTTCATCAGATGGCACCAAACAAGGTTTATTGTTTAATTTAAAAATAAGTGGTGAGAATCTTTTCGAGATTTTCAACTACACACCAGATAAAAATGTCAATGAAAAATTTAGGATGTTAAGTGTTATAGTTTTTAAGTTATTCTGGAACACACACAAATAGATTCATTTATATATAGGGAGAGATAATAAAAAAATAACCGAGTACAATTTTGTGTAGTAGAAAAATGACAAAAGTTAAATAATAAAATTTAATTTCAATCCGTTAAAAATTTCCAGCCCCTAATTAACATTAGTACTTTTTTAAAATAAGCATAAACTGTAGACTAAATACTAGTTTTGCAATGCACTTAAAAATTGCAAAATTAATTAATTTTATGATTTTAATCCTTCATATTATTTATTCATTTTCATAATATTATATCCTATCCAAAAATATAAGACATCTATGTTGTTCTAATGATAATGCATGCTTAAATTGGCAAATAACTATTGAAATCAGAAAGTGAAACGGTATTTGTAATGATTCGATTGATGGTTTATGTTGTTTACAGACGGAAGATCCGAAAAGACGTCTCTCTGTGCAAGACTTCGTGACACACGAAGAGATAGGTAACTCAGGCCCATACATCAATTACCGCGAAGTGTTTTCAAGGTTCGAGCTCAATCCAGGCCACTATGTCATCATCCCAGCCACCTTCGAGCCACACCGCCAAGGTTCTTTCATGATAAGAGTTTACACAGATTGCCCTTTTGATCTCAGGTACCTATCGATATCGTTCCTATAACAAAGGAACCAAAACAAAGAAAGCACAACTGGATATATAAAGAGGGCCATAAAATAACTTTTGTTTGGAGGCATCTACAACTAAAACTAATTCATCTAACTGAAACCAAATTTAATATGCATACTTCATATGCAGTATATATACTGCATAATGGAGACGTCGATATGATAGATTTTTGGAACCGAAAATGACAATGAATGCATGGAAAGTGGATATTACCAAATTTCTTTAATATTTAATTAATAAAAAATACAGTTACAGAAATGAATTGTAAATAATATTTTATTATTAATTAATGTTAAGGCCCCTATATCACGTGCAACATTTTCAATGTGATGACCTTCCCTATGTACAAGATATTGCGTCCGGTGTATGACGTTCTCTAATACTACGTTTAAACTTTCACACTGGATGTTTGTAACAGAATATCTTATGTTCTCTTTCAATAAGGCAGGTTTATAACGTCACAAGCGTACACGCCGGATTTAAGATACCTAACCACAGCAGTAAGTCCATGGAACGAGAAGATGGAAAATTTAACTAGATTGTGCAAAATTCTAGTAGGTAATATAGATATGACCAGATATGGATGTGTTCGCCTTTAATGGTTACGATAAGTTAAATTCTGCATAAGACACAGTTTTGAAACTTTCACGAAAGTAGAACTTTAAGCTACAGAAAAATGGTGAACATAAGGTGAATATGATTATAGAAATGTTAGAATTGAGAGATGTTATCAGAAACATATCATTTATTCTTTACAACACAAAGCGTAAACTACAACTAACAAAGAAATCATTACAACACGAAGCCTCAGCTACAACTAACTAAGCCATGCCTAACTAGTCATTTTTAAAAACGATAGAACATCAGAAACATAGAGCGATATCTTTCTACACATCTCGATTAAAATTTATTTAAACATTTTTCTTTTTCTTTCCGCGCGGTCCGCTATATTGTTCTCGTGTGAATTCATGGTGCATCCAGTTTATTTAAACACTTCTATTTCCTCTCCACGTGCGGTTTGCTACATAGTTCTCGTGGATGGTAGATTCATACTTGCGTATATGACATCGGTGCAAAATTGTCTCCTATTGGTAACTTTTGATACAAAATTTTTTTTCTGAATTCATCTCCTCATGCCTCGGTCCGCTATATAGTTCTCATGGATGGTGGATTCTTACTTAGGTACATGATATCAGTGCAAAATTGTCTCCTATTGGTAACTTTTGATACTAATTTTTTTTCTGAATTCATCTCCTCATGCCTCGGTCCGCTATATAGTTCTCGTTGATGATGGATTCTTACTTAGGTACAATGATGTCATCATCAGAGCAAAATTGTCTTCATCAATTCATTAGGCCTGCGTATTTATTCCCCGGATATGTCGCCGATTGAACATGTGTGGGATTTCGTTGGTCGGCGTCTCGCTCGTGATCCTCGTCCTATTGCTTCTGCAGACGAACTTTGATGCGCATGCAAACAATATGGAATGCTCTTCCTCAGGCAGACATTCAAAATTTGTTTGACTCCATGCCACGTCGTGTAGCAGCACTTATTGCGGCGCGTGGTGGCTACACAAAATACTGATTCCGATCTCTTGTTATTGTTTGTTTGCTTTTTGAACATTTAATCATGTATTTGTACCACTACCACTCAACTGTGTATTAAATTTCATCCAATTATGACGATACCTTCATGGTGTTGCAATTGTCACAAACATGAGTTTATCTTTCTTATCTTCTTCCAGTATTAGCTTCTGCAAGCCCATTTTGGGGTTCTGTTGCCCGTACAAATTTTGAAATTATTCAAAGTTTTGAGAACAAAACTCTTAGATTGTTAACGAATTCAACCTGGTACTTTCGTAATGACGATATTAAACGAGCTCTCTCGATTCCAAGTTTAAGACAATTTGTTGACAAAATTTCTACTAAATTCTATAATGATATGCGAAACATCAATAGCCCTGCTTTTAAATATCCTACAAAATTACGATTATGATATTTCTTCCCGAAAACATAGCAAAAGACCTCGCAGACTGTTCTAAATATATATTTTAAATTAATTCCTTATAATGACGATTTTCTCCTGCTCTGACTGATTTATTACCCACAACTGTCTAGATGAAAAAAATTCGCTTTTCTCCTAAGCTATTTTTCTCCTAATTTGACCTTTGCTCATTATGATTTATTTATTTATTATTATTATTATTATTATTATTTTGATTACATGCAACTGATTTCATCAACATCTACACTTTTGAAATTTTATTATTTTTCATTTTATAATTTTATTAAATAAATAATTTTTTTTTTAAAAAATGGCATTTAATTTAACTCAAAGTGCATGAGACCACCGCTATGTTTCAACATTTTGCAATGAAGGAGCTCATATCGGTAACTTTTAACACTTAATTTTTTTCCTGAATTCATCTCTTCATGCTTTGGTCCGCTACGCGACCAAGGTTCTCCGTATTAATCTACAATAAGTTCTCAGAGCAAAATTGTCCACAAAGAACATATCGGTAACTTTTAACACTTAATTTTTTTTCATCCAAAACGAATTCATCTCTTCATGCTTTTTTTTCTGAATTCATCTCCCTCATGCCTCGGTCCGCTATATAGTTCTCATGGATGGTGGAATCTTACTTAGGTATATGATATCAGTCAAAAATTGTCTCCTAAAATACTAATTTTTCTGAATTCATCTCCTCATCCTTACTTAGCTGTATACGACACTATAATACACTATAAGCAAGGCCGAAAAACTACTTTTGCAAAATATTTTCCTTTAGAAAAATGGCTCATTATTATAGTTTATTTTACCCTTTATAAATATAATTTCTAATGTCACCTAATTTTTAAAAAATTTTTTTTTCTGAATGCATCTCCTCATGCCTCCCATTGTCTGTATTTGTAATTTGATTTCATTCAGTTCAGTTGCAGACGCCTCCAAATAGGGAAAGTTATTTTTATGCAGAATTTTCGTTTTTAAAAGATTATAAAAAGATTATAACAGGGGAACGTGATCCTTTTTTTTGGCATTCAATGTTAAATAACAAATAAACATTTAAATATTAAAAAAATATTTATTCAATGTTTTTCTATTTTATTGCAGACTAGTAGATCAGAGTCCTTATCAATAATGAATTAGCTTGGATGTAACATACATGTATGCAATTTTTTTTTAATTCTACGATATTTATTGCAAAAATATGCTCCGTTTTGAAATTGAGCTCAATAGAGAATAATGCTGTTAATAAATATGTTAACATGCGCAACCTTGTTTGGATCAACACATATCTGTAAAGCAGCAATTTTTAATCATGAATATAAAAAAAAAAAAAAAACCAATAAATAAAAATCATTAATCACTTTTGCCCTTTGTTATTGCAAAAATTAAAAAAAAAAAAATATTAAAAAAATCATAATATCACACATCAAATGCTTTATTTGATTTTATATTATGTCATTGATTTTTAATTATATGTAAAGGAATTAAATATGTCTATATGTTAAATAATTTAATAGGAATTTTTTTTTCTCCCATGGCATTTGGCCAAGTCAATTGAATATGTCTATGCATAATTGCAATGGCCTCTCATTACATCACGCATTCTTGGAAAAGAAAGAAAAAACACAGAATATTGAATGTGCGTTCGTTATAAGGGGCGATTTTATCAAGATTGCGTGTTTTATTTTTTCCCCTAAAATATGGATTTCCTAGATTTAGAATAATTTGTTCCCTAAAATATGTTCGAAAAAAATTAAATATTCGAAATCATGATGTTATGAAGGAAATTTGTGTTTTTATTATAATCAAAATTCTACGGCAATAAAATTGCTAAAACTTTCCTCTTTTCAATCTGTTGTTGTTTCTTATCCCAATTGGTAGACAGCAACACCTAGACCAAGTCTAGCAACATCTAGAACCCGTGTGGTCCCATGGAAGGAGAAAAAGGGGCAGCTTATTTGTGATGGAGCACCCGTAGATAGAAGTCTGACTTGGCTCCGTAACACTGAAGAAGGAGGGCAGTGCCTTCCGACATTTAGGGGGAATACTCGGCTTTTGTGTATCGTATGGGAGAAAACGCGAAAAAATTCCACCAAGTAATGTTTCAAATGCGTGACAATAAATGTTTGAAAAACTTTGTTTATGATTTCATAACTACATTCACTTTCACGTTGGAAATAACGTCGTTCATTGGCACCAGAGCCCCATGATGGGGCAAGACCGCCTGACAACTGGCAGATTTCGAGGCAGGAGATGTTGTCTTATTACGGGTTGGGTTGTTAGCCCAATGCCCAACAGTCATATAAGACTGAGACCTACAATTTGTGCTATGTAGCATGGCAGTGGCCTGATGGCCGAGTGGCTAGCACTCTGTCCCACAGGTTTCGGGTTCGAGTCCCGGTGCTGCCATGGATGTTTGTAATAGTTCGGAATCCACTTTAAGCCGTTGGTCCCGGTCTCATATGACTGTAAAGCGTCACGGAGTCCAGTCAGACTTCTCTCCCCCACATTATTCCCAAACTGTAAAGGCGCAACTCAGCTCTAGACACAGGGATGTGGTGTTGTGTAGTAGTAGTCGACTAACGAGGTAAGATGCTGAACATCGCAAATGCCATCGAGTCTCCTCGCTTTTGAAACAGTGTCTACACCAAAGCAGTGAACCTCAGCCCTATTGCTCACCAGCGACGCTCATTGCCACTGAGCCACGAGTCGGGCTCTTTTCAATTTTCATTAGTTAACGCGATTTAATTTGATTAGTGAGATTATTATCTCGATTATCGAATTTTTAAAAAAATCTTTGACTCTTTTCAATTGCAAAATTGGAATAATTAAACACTGATCACTTTTTGTCGCATTATTTAAAATGATTTGTTCGAGTTAAATTAATTTTTCCTTGTTGCTTTATTCAATTAATGTACTTTTTTCTCCCTACAGAGAACTGAGATGACCATAACTGTAGCTATAAACTTTGGAACAAAAAAAAAAAAAAAAAAAAAAAAAAAGAAGCACTAAAAGCCCTAAGGATCAAGAAACAAATAAAAAAGGTACAAATTAAAGCTGTGGAAAAACGGAACAGTATTCAAAATCTTCGTGAAATGAAGCTCTGCTCAAAAATAAAGATTTTAATGAGAAGCATTTCGGAAAGATTAAAAAGCCCGTGCCTTTTACAAGTAAAGAAGAAGGAATTTTTAAAAAAATCATGCATTTCTTACCTACCTACTGTTTAAAAATAATAAAAAATTTTGAAATACGATTTCTTTTAGAAAAGTCAGATGAATCAAATAAATAAATAAACAATGGACTTCTTAACCAATTGTAATATGATGTATGAAACTTCTATTGTATGTTATGTGATACACACTCCTTCCACATTATATCATTAAATTCCTTTTTTGGAAAATCTTATCGTTTTATTCATTATTAAAAGAAATAAATCATCTTTAATTATATCTATTTTTATACCGTTTTTCAATTCCTTCTATTAGCTCACACACTCCCTATGTATATCTTGTTCAAATTTTCAATCGTTAATAAAATATTTCTTATTCATCCACTCAAGTTCAAATACATTTTTTTTTTGAAATTTTAGTGGATGACACTTAATGTTAATACAGTTTTTTTTTCAAAGATTAATTCATTAATTAAATTTAATTAATTAATTTTAGTTTTTTTTTTAGATTTAAGTTGCATATATCTACCAATAGATGGCGCCAGATAAACTTAAAAAATGAATGAAAATTATTTATAAAGGACTTTCTGTAATAGAGTTAAAAATAAGTAGGAATTGACTTAAAAATTTGTTTTTTTATATTACTTGTTTCTCATATCAAATGCTGATTTCTAAAGGGGGAACTGCTGCATATTTCAGAATAAAAGCTGAAAGTGCATTTCTTTTCCTCAAAAAATTTATCCTAAGTTTAAAACTTGTACAAAAATAAAAACTACTTAAAACTTTCAAACGTATCTGTATGAGAGTGAAAATGTTGCCAAGAGGTAAAACAAGTGGAAATCTTTTCCAATCAAATCGCAGTAAAAACGCCAACAGTGACTGTATCTGAAGCTAGCACGCTGTACACATATTTGTCTGTACTAGTCTTACTTTCTGTGCCATTTTATTTTTTTGTCTGATATATGGTTTGGTTTGGTCATTTAAAGTCCTGGCATTTCCTTTTCGAAAAACTATTAATTTTGATTTATTAGTACTGACGGCAATTCTCTATAAGATCAACCAAGTTTCTAGGGAGTCTAAAAAATTTTGAAATGTTTTTAATTATGAAGTTGACTGTCTCTCCTTGAACTAAAGCAGCAGCAAATAGACAGGTGCTAATGTATTGCACTTGGTGGAAGTCCTAAGTGAAATTATTATATATCGGTCTTAAGACATGTCCAGCTTCTATTCGACCATGTCGAAATGACATCCCATATATTGTTACTTGAAAACTTCTATTGGGAATGAGGTCAGCAGAAAAGTTTAGCTCGATCATATTTTGAATACGAAGTCATCCTACCAGAAGCAGTCGAAAGCCTTACAAACATTGAAGAGCTTATTATTCATTCCATCATTTATGATTGTAGTAACTCGAAGAAGTTAGTGGGTTGTGAAATGATGGGACTGAAATCCCAATTGTTCCACACGGTGCTTGAAAATTTGTTGAATTCCTTCTATTAGCTCACACTCACCCTATATATATCTTGTTCAAATTTTCAATCGTTCATAAAATACTTTTTATTCATCAAGTTCAAATACATTTATTATGAACTTGTAGTGGATGACACTTGATGTTAATAGTGTTTTCAAATATTAATTCAGTAATTTATAATTAATCAATTTGAAATTTTTTAGATTTAAGTTACATATATCTACCAATAGATGGCGCCAGATAAACTTGAAAAAATGAATGGAAATTATTTATAAAGGACTTTCTGCAATATAGTGAAAAAAAAAAAAAGTAGGAATTGCCTTTAAAAAATTTTTTTACATTACTTGTTTTTGAACAGTTTCATGTTGATAGATTTTGTAATGAATAGTCATCCAATAGATTTCTTTGTTAATGGATTTTGTAGTGAATAATTCAATATATTTACATTACTGGATTTTGTAGTAAATAATTCAATGGATTTTTTTTTTTTTTTTCATTGTTGACAATTTTATAGTGCGTAGTTATCAATGGATTTTTAATTCTTTTTTTTTAGGTAGAATAATTTTACTTAAAATAAAAATATTTTGTTGTTTCTTTTAGAATTTCATATTATCAACTGAAGGTAGATATTAGTATTTTAAGTACTCCAGAACAGTTAGAAGAAAATTGGACATCCAGAACAGTATTTAGAATCTTACACATTTTCAAGAGTGCATTTGTGTTAGACTTTCAGATTTTTCTGAGCAACTTGTACAGAGAAGTCAACATTAAATGACACTTTTTAGCTATATTTCAGAAAATTTCTTGTATTTTTTTTAATAAATGATGGAGTAAGTGGGCACGTTATGAACATAGACCACTGCCCTCGATCAAAATGGCCGCCATCATCATCACCAAACTCACTGCATTACTTGACAATATTATAAATTATTAATGTAATTGTTTTTTTAAAATTGAGTAGAATTAATTTAATCATTTAAAATTACCAATAAGTGTGCTAAGGTTATTTATAACAGATTAAATTTCAGGGGTGGGGGATATAGCATTTTTAAATGCTGCTGCAGAGAATTTTTAATTGAAAATATAAATGTAAGTTCAAAATAATTATTTATGAGAATTTATAATAAAAAGGTTGATGCATACCAATACTAAATTTATCCAGTAAAGTTTATCCTCTTTTATAGACTATAATTTCTTAAATTAAGAAAATAATTAACTAATTTTTTAAGTTCTATAATTAAATAGTTTATAATTCTTAAATTCTATAATAGTCTATAATTTCTTAAGTTCTTTTTTTTTCCCGATACAAAGGAAAAAATATAACAGCAACATAATGTTTGTTTGTGCTTATTATTCAACAAGGTTGAAAATTATTTTTCTAATTATGGGGTAAAAATGCATAAAAATTTCTATTTTTTGTGAAAGATAGCTCTAATTTTTGCAACATTGATAGAATATTTTCAGTTGCAGTAAGTTGAAAAGTAGTAGACAAAAATGGATTTTTAAAAGAATTCCATTGCCAAAGCAAATTTTTATTATTTTTCATAGAAACCAAGGACAAATCCGTAGTAATTAGCATATATGTTTGATATTTTTTTATATTAATAAGTTAAAAATTGTTATAATTGAATTTTGTGTGTATTTATTAAATAAAAAACAATCAAAGCTTAAAATATGCACAGAAATTTTTTCTTTTGCTTAATCTAGAAGTATTTATTCACAGAAGTTTATAAAAATTCAGCACATTTCAGAGAATAATTTGCAATTTAATGAAGCATAATTCTTAATCTTAACATTTAAATATAAATAATGTTCTAAAACGAATAAAACCATCGAAAATTTGTAAAAAAGGGAGGAAAAAAAATTAATTTTTAGAGTAAGCTCTAATTTTTAAAACTCAAACACACAATTGTTATTTGGCACATGTACTTGAAATCATTTTATCATAAAAGACAGCATTAAAATCAAAAATGAGATCAACACATCTCACAAATGTAACAAAATAAACAGATAAATTTAAAACTCTTAAAGATCAACATGGAAAAGACATAGAAATCACAATTTTGTCAAGATACAATTACATAATAAGTATGCAATAACGAAATATGCTAATGTTGTAGGATTTAGGTCATCGTGTTAATTATACATTTTAAGTACTTATGAACAATATGAAAATGCACACAGATCGGGCATAAAATATTGCAGCCCCATTAATTACATATCAATTTGGAAACAAAATTGCCAAAGTATGCAATTACATAACATGATTAATGTCACACTGATACGATACATTAAAAATGCAGAAATCTTTTATTTCCTGTACACTGTACTGTATTTTTCTTCCCTTTACACACAAATAATGCATAAATTTACAGTGTTATAATTCAGTGCAAATTGAACAAGATACAATTGAGATGCATCAAAAATCACTGTGATTTTATTTTCACTGTGGTAGGCTGTGATAAGTGTTAATATAACATTTTTTGCCACAGTTGAGGTTCATGAAAAATGAAATGCAATGATTTAATTCAAACAATACGATTTATGAAAATGAAATAAGAAAAAATTAAAAATTTATTCAATAAAATAACTGATCAAAAATTTGTTGTTTTTTGGGGGCAGCTGGTGCTACACAAACCAATTATAATAATGTCACAATATTTTATCATTAAAAAAAAAAAAAAAAATACACATTTGTCAGACATCACAGTTTTGTCTCTTAATACATAACAAAATCCATTAAAGTAAAAAGATCCAGCTTATTGCACAAAAAATACGAAGTATTTTGATAATAGTTGATAACATAAAATGATACAAGTGTGCTAGGGAAAAAAAATCGCAGATCAACAGGATAATTAAATATTATGAAAGTGTTGAAGATCTATATTAATATGTTTTTATACATATACACAAAATATACAAGTGAGATTAAATATAAAAATTTAAATTCATGCAACTAGACAGATTACTACAAAGATAATACTTAGAAAATGAATTTCAGTATTTTGGTTTAAAAATACAACATTAAGAATGATAACTGTTACAAATTAAGGCAACACAATGACAACAAGAACAATCACCATAGCCTCATTAAAAAAAATTTGCCCCTTTATGTGGTTGAATTAAAAGTTATACAATGGTCTGTAGTTCTTTTTTAAAGCGAATCTTTATTGCATGCTCAATCTTTCTCATTTTGAATTAAACAATAATAAATTAAAAGGAATTGCGAAAAAATTAGAAGTTTAATCATAAATGCTTGAAACAATACTTATAATTTTTGAATAGCTGAAATTTTTAAGTGCAAAAAAATTTTTTATTTTCATGTTATATATTTTTTGATTTCACAATGATAGAAATTTGGCCAGCTTAAAAATAAATAGATAATTATAATATCCACATATGTCGTTGTTGAGCATTAATAAAAAATTATTAACATTAAGATTTTATTAATTCAAAGATTTTTTTTTTTTTTAAATTTTGAATATCATTTTTCAGGATAATAACTTGTACAGTTTACAATAATTGTGAAACAATTTTATTACACTGAATGAAATATTGCCTTTTTTTTTTTTTTTAAGTGCTATCGTTTGTTTTCTTTATTAAGTAAATTTAATAACAAGTTTATCAACATATTTTATTATTATTTTTGATAATTTTACTTTAAAAATGAGATACAAATTTACACACAAAATGAGTGTCTTCAAAATATTGGAAGAAAATTATTATAAATTACTTACATAATCAGTTAAAAAAGGTTAATGCATCACAATAAGAATATTACAGATATAGAAAATTTGATGAAACGTGATCAAATTCAGATAATATTAATAATGCATGTTAGTTAAAATAATATTAATATATTATATGATTTATGTAAAGTTCAACTAATGTGTTAACATATACATAATTAATTAAAATACTGATAAAAATTTTTGAACCAAATAGTAATAAGCAAGTATAAAATGCAAACAATAAATAATCACTTTAAATTAAAAAAATTGCTAAAATAAAGGCAACAATTTTATAATAAATGTTAAAAACAATGAATGCCTTAAAAAAAAAAAAAATTATTATCTAAACTTTTTCCGGGTCTTGCATAGCAAAAAAATGGATTAAAAAATAAGCCAGAAAATATATAATTTGGTAATATTCAGATATATTTAAATACGAATAATTTATATTCATTTTTAGCTATTTAAAAATTGTTTTTTTCTGAAATATTTAAGAACATGACAAAAAACAGATGTCATAATTCAAATATTAAAGAATGCAAAATTGACGTGCAAATTTACATTAGTATTTTTTTCTTTTTTCTTTTATATAGATATTTTTGCAGAAAATTATGATTAGTAACTAATTGATCTGTATGTAAGTTTCTCATTTATGCATGCATGACAGAACAATAGTATTTATATAACAAATTTGTTAATACTGCAATGAGAATTTCATCTTTTAATTGCATATAACTTAATGATATTTATTCAGTTTTTTCTCTTTATTAGAGTAAAAGATTTTTAGAGCAGAAAATTTGAATAAAAATAACATAATATTTCATACTTATTTGTAGTAGTTAGAGAAATAAATTCATAAGAAATATTTTTAAAATATTCAACATTTAGAAATTTGTGCAATATTTATCACAGATGATTTTTAAGTTGCGAATATGAAGAGCCTTTTTTTTTTTTAAATTTTCAGTTAAACATAAACTGTTACACTAATCATAAATTATATTTAACATCTTAAAATGTCTATTAAATACTGTTTTATTAAGATCATTTAAACATTTCAACTTAGCAAAAACAATTTAAATTAAAAAAAAAATAGTTTAGCAAATCAAAATAAATTGCTGAATGAATAAAAGTCTATAAAGTAAATGACAATAGCAAAAAAAAAGAATTAAAATAACGATACAGCAAAAAAAAAAAAAAAGACGCCAAAGTGAAACATCAT
This sequence comes from Caerostris extrusa, assembly GCA_021605095.1. Classification (NCBI taxonomy): domain Eukaryota; kingdom Metazoa; phylum Arthropoda; class Arachnida; order Araneae; family Araneidae; genus Caerostris; species Caerostris extrusa. The sequence continues at coordinate 68,760 of BPLR01013270.1, read as the reverse complement.
ATTTGTTTATAAAAACATAGAATAAATATACTGATGTAGAAAATATTACTAATATGTTAGAATTTACAATTTAAAACTGAAGTAATGATTCTATCACTTTGACATATGACATAATTTTTCAAACAAGTTTTTTTGTCAGCTATTAAATGAAACAGATTTAATAAAATTAACTTTCTTTTCATTTATAAAAAATTAAAAGCAGTTAATTCTTTAAAGTAGTTTATTATCAATTTGACAGTTAAATTTAGTTTTATGAACAGAAGAAGAACAAAAATGGCATGTATATTTAAGAACACAAACTAAAAATAATTTATAGTTACATTGATGTGCTAACTCAACCAATTTGGAAATTGTATATTTCATCACATTTGTCAGTAAATTAAATAGTAAAAATTACTTACACTAATGATTTGTTAACATTAAGAACAGATTAATAAAAAGTAAAGAACAAAATTATATATTCAGTGTATAAACATGTTTGACATTTAATAAATTTATCATTTCCTGTTTATATTGCAAAAAAAAAAAAAGTATAAAAATATTTTAATACCACAAAAAAAAGCTATTTAAAAACCTACTTTCACTTAAAAGAAAATCATGGAAAATAAATATTGTAAATAATAGTTTTAAATATAAAGTATCTAATAATGCAAGGGATCTTTGTTCACTTGGGGATTTTTTTTTTTTTTTAATATTCAAGCTAATTATAAAATTAATAAAATGTTTAAAAATGCATATCAAAGAAATTAAATCAACAGAGAATACATATTCAAATATTTTTCTTCCACTTCTGAAATAGATGTAATTAAAATCTTAAGTATAACTCCTAATTTGGATAAATAAAATAAAAATTTTGCTATTTTTGATTTCCAGCTAAGCAAATTGTATATAAAATGTAATTTTGCAGAAATAATTTACAGCACAACACTTATTCCCTTCCTGAAATTATGTAATTTAAAAAGTGCTGAACTTTATAGACAACTTCTGAGGTAAAATAAAACATTTCAAAAAATGTTAACTATTATATATTCAAATAAGTAATTCACAAGGGAAAAACAAATATCAATTTACAAAATATGTTAGGAGTTGGCACATCTTATTACAATAATACAAATTAATAATACTGGTCCTATTTAACAATTCAGAAAAAAAAAGAAAAGTAATAAAAATCTTTAATATTTTAAAGGAAAAAAAATTAGATAGAAAAATACGAAATGTTCATAAAATATATTTACACCAATCATACTTTACATAAAATTACAAAAACTCACAATGACACTACTTTAACAAATGATCCACCACCATTTTATAAGTTAAAAAACATTTTTCTTTGTATTATAATTCACATGTACATTAATACAGATTTAAATAATGACTAGAGCCAACCATCATAAAAATGGATAATTTAAAAGTAGATAGAAAAATCTAAATACTGAAAAAATTATTTACAAGCAAAAAATGACATAATTTAATAAACATAGAATTCTCAAATATAACATGATCAACATTATTTTATTTTTACTAAATTTGAAACTCTTATAAAAAATTTCTATAGACACCATTATAAAAAGTTTAATTTATTAAATAATCAAAGTCTTAAATTATAAATTTATTGGTGATAACTGTTTGGCACTTTTATTGTATCTTTTAATATTAATGGAACCTGTTTAAAAATTATACATTACTTAAATAACAGATAATATATCAAACACATTAAATATCATTATAAATCATATATTTGTCGCTAAAAAGATTTAATAACTTTTATCAGAATTATTTTTCACATATTAAAAAAAAAAAAAAAAAACTGTATACTTCACTCTTCTTAAAACATTATAAAACTGTCATAACATAGCATTTGTTTGACATATTATTTCATAAAATTAAATACAATTTAACCTTTACAATTCAGCATAGTATATATTCTGTATACATACATACATTAAAAAGCATCCGGAATTTATAATTTAATGCACATAAAAGTTCACAATATATATATATTGTAAATAGGTGGCACTGTACTGAGTTACCATATGGAATTTGAGCAAGATCTGACACTCAATGTGTTGACAGCAGCTACTTTTGTAATCCAACATTTTGAGTGTTTTGCAATTTTTTACAATAAAAAAAAAATTAAACAAAGAATTTGCCTTAAATTTTGTGTTTCAAATGAAATGTTGTGCATCGAATCACTAAAATTGCTGCAACAGACTTATGGTGAATTATGCACAACAAAAACACAAAAATATTAATGGCATAAAGCATTAAAAGAAAGCTGAGAAGTGGTAGTTGATTTGCCTCGTTCTGTTCAACATTCATGACTGACAAAAACATCAATGAAATTGGAGATGCTGGTGGTCAAAAAATGCCGTACAAGTTTTGAGAGTTGGCTCAAGAGATGAATGTACCTTTCAAGTCTGTTCATGACTGATATTTTGGGTGTGAAACATACTGTCACAAGTCTGCTTTTGAAAGAGCTCAAATTTATCTAAAAATGAGCACTGAAAGCAGATCACTGAAGACATGATTTATTGAGCTTCAATGGATTCCACCTCCATAAAACTCAACGAATGTCACTGGCCAAGCACCGTATTCACTTAACATGGACCGATTTGATCCGTTCTTGTTCCCAAAGTTAAATTTAGAATTCCAAAAAATGTTTTAATTCAATTGTGATCATAAAAGAAAATTCGCTGAAGGAACTGAAGGCCACACCTCAATATGAAAAATGTGCCGGAGGATTACACAAGGGCTGTATCATAGTTGTATTGCACTTGATGGGGCCTACTTTATTAATTTTGATGAATAAATTGATTTCTGTGTGTTTTATGTAACAATTCTGGATACTTTTTACACAGAAAATAAATCATGTTATATTTGAGTCAAATAGTTTTTTGTTAGTGAAAATATTATATTTATATTATTAAGGTATAAAAGTAAATAAAACATTTCTTTGTTTACATCATTTTTAAAGAAACATTGTTTATATCATTTTTAGCGGATGTTTAATAATCATACCAAATGGTTTTTTTTTTAAAAATATCTTGTTAAGTATTAACTTTTTGGCACCTCGTAATTAAAACTATAAGGAATCAGTCTATTTGCTTAATTATTAGTTTTTTTTAAAATTCAGATGAATCTTAAATACAAACGAAAAAAAAAAAAAAAAGTGGTTAACAGTAAACAATAAAATAAATTAAAAACATTTCACAGAAAAGCAGTTAAAAAAAAAAAAAAAACATATACGAATAAGTTTTCTATCAAATTAATTTTCATTTACTGTGTTGATAAATGAAAAATTACTTCAAAATTCAACAAGATTGAATTGCTAAAACAAAAGAAAATAAAAAACATCAATAATATAATTAATAAATTTTGATATTAAATAAGTATTCATTGTAAATAACGTCCAGTCTTTATGAATATACAAAAAAAAAAAAAAAAAAAAATTCGCAAATTTTACAATTATTTTTCACATTTCGGCTACATCATATTGTCTATTAAAGAATATACCTGAGAATCTAAATTGATAAAACTATTCATAATTCAAAACATAATAAAATATTGCTTTAATAACACATCAATTAAGAATAAAGGGAAAGGCATCACAATATTAGATTTATATAGTGTGGCAGTGACAATATGCTTAGCACAGTTTTAAACTATTATTTTACACGTATAAAAAAAAAAAAAAAAAAAAGAGATCTAATTGGAAAAATTATTATATCCCAGGAATTAATAAACTCAAGCTCATAAACTAGTTTTTTAAAGAGATTCAGATGTGATACTATAGGGGAAAAAAAGTTTTCTTTTTGTGATGGAATGCAAAGAAACATTTTGTTTTTAACATATACAGAAATTACTTTAAAGCAGCACCTTAATAGTGATACAGCTGAATGCACATATTTTGCTGTCTTAAGTAAGGGAGGGGACATAAACACACAATAGTTATTCACCATCTATATAGTAATAACTACCCATTAAACAAGTATTTTATAATACTTGGGCAATGCATATCAAATTGAAACAATTAATTACAAGTGCTGTCTTTCACACAGGCTGAATTTTTCATCTAAGAAAGACAATACAGCCATTTGTTTGGTGAAAGAAGTAAATCAGAATGTAGAATAATGTGTTAGCACACACATTTGCTATGAATAACAATTACTTGAAATTTTCTCCTCCAATAACAAATTTGAAAAATTCATATAAATGATGCCAGTTCAATTTGCAATATTCATGCTAGTAAACTGTTTTAGACACAGTTTAAAGAACATAGGAATACTGATTTTTGATCATTTTTACCTCTCCCTACTGGCTGATTTTTTTATAATTATTAAAGTTTCACAACATCATAGATGACTGCAGGCTTCCCAACTACTACCTGAAGAGAGCATTGAATCTCTAAAGTCTAAAGGGGGCTGATGTCTCCAACAGATCGTGAATTTTCACCTAGATTTCCACTAGCTGATCGCCTTTTACAGAAGAGGAATGTACATCATACTCTGGTCTTGAAGAAACAGCCATTGAGTTCACGACCCAAACTGGAAAGTGCCTAACATTTCCATCATCTTGACCTTGAGATGTATTTCTAGCATTTATTGTCCTGTCATTCACCATTATGTGTGATGAGGATGCATAACGAGAATCCATATATCTGGTGTTTTCAAGTGCATGGTTAGACCGAGCAGTTGTTGGTGATGAACCAGCTGAACGATGATGTCTGCGCTCTCCAGTTTCAGAGCAAATAGATCCAGATCTGAAATACCTTTGCCTATTCAAAGACCTTGAAGACTGTATGGTATGAATATCATTTTGGGGGGGCTACGTCCATCACAAATGGAATCTGGACTGGATGCATTGCAGCAAGCTGCACAGCTTCCCTTCAATTGTTCCACCAGAGACTGTTACAACTGAAGAACAGCAATGAACATCTGCATACGAGATGAAACTGGGTCCAGATCCATCCTTTCGTTTTGAAACTAGCCTGTAGGCTTGTCCTGGAATGTTAATACTGGTTGGGCCTTGCAGCACGAGACCTCAAACCACTACTAGCGAGTTTATGGCCAATATGGGGATTGATTGCCTCAATGGCCGACCAATATTTTCTCTGCAGAATTTCTTGAAGTGAGATCTATGCCATCTTCAAACATTGGCTGGTGAGTTGAAGGTAGACCATCTGTCATTGATTGGCAGACAAAGCTACAGCTTATTTCATTAGGTCGTTCTATCCGCCGTTTCTTCTTTTTCCTCTTTATTAAGGAAAACTTTTTTAAGTTCGACAATGTCTTTTGAAAGTGAGGAGCTTTAGAACCATCTTCTGGTAATTCACGAACGTGGATTCTCAAATGATGTTAAATCTCTAGAAGCACTGGATCATCTAGTAGGCAATGTTCTGAAGACAAAGGAGCAGCTGAGTTACGTCCCAAACGAGAAAAGTCTGCATCAGCAGAAACTGGAATCACTTGTGCTAGGACTTAAAGTAGGTTGATCATATGTTGGGCTTGAACTACTAGGCGATTCACTTGCTTCACCGCTCCAAGCTGTTGGATCAGGATATAAATTGTTATTCTCTTGGCTTGTTGAAGAATACATATTGCAACAATTATCTAGATTATTCCTGCCTAAACTGGATCTGGTCCTACTGTCCTCTCCAAATTCACAACAAGAATGTCTTTTCGATTTTCCTTTTTTAGAAACTAAAGTACAATTGCAGAAGTGCTTGTAGTAGCTACTGCTTCATCATTACAAGAATTACTTGCACTAGCTGCATTGGAATTAACTGCCTCTTCCTTTATAACCTCAGAATTAATCACAGCAATTTCAGGTTGAGGATTATGTGATGTTGAGCTACTAGGTAAATAACTACAAGATTCTTCGTATTGTATATCAGGTGGCAATACAGCACCGGATGTAGAATTTGCCATATTATTAAGTTCAATATCTACAGCAGTACATATGCTACAATTTGGTCCCGGAAGATTTTCATATTGATGAGCAGAGGCCGATTCATTAGTAGCAGGTTCACGGGATGGAGGATCCTCATTTTCTGCATGAACTGATATAACAGCCTGTTCTGTTGATGCATCTACTTCTTCAGATGGAGCATAGGAAAAACTACTTGTGTATGGAGCAGTCAGCTGCACAGAAAGATCATAAGGAGGTGGAGCTTCACCTGGTGGAATGTACATTTCAGGAGGTTTCCACAAAGTATATGGTGGAGGTGGTTCATCATAGCGGCTGAAATCCAATTGATCGTGCCCAACAAAATAACCAACACTCCCATCATCATCTTTCAGAAAATCTTCTTGACAGATGAGCATTTCCATTGTCCATTCTCCTGGCATGAAATCCTGAACAAGAAAATAAGAATATAAACAGTTACAATGTCAATTCTAAACATGAACATATGATCAGTGTTATTTATTGTAGATTATTGCATTCTTTAATTCAATTCTTATTAATTAAATTCTTAATTTGTTTAATAAGAAATACAAAAAATTGCAAACAATCTTTTATTTTTATTTTTTATTTTAAGGAAAAATAAATAAAGCTTGGCTGTCAACAATCCCACTCCTAGTTAAGAGTCATTGTCTGCATTCCATTCCATTTCAGTGTGAGGTAATGTTTCTGTACACAAGTAGAATGTCAAAAACAAAATTTGTTTGGCTGTTTGAATTAGTAAATGGTTTATTAGATAGTAGTTCAGAGCGATTACACATGAGTTACGAAAAAAGTAAGAACTAAATCAATATGTCAAGGAAAATCACTAATTTATTCTTTTGGAAAGCACATAATCTTACAGATTAGGTTAAATGTCAAAAATATTTCGGATCTGAGACCATTTATTATTATTGAAGCAACTTGTAACAGCAACGATCACTGCCGCATTCACCTACTTGAAATATATACTATGTACTAAGGGAGAAAGGAACGAAAGTCGCCAATTTTGGTGTAGTCAGAGAAAACGATTTATTAATTGATTCAGATTACTATTGTAAAAATAAATTCAGGTAGAATTGAAAACTCAAAATCCTTATTCTCAAGTCAAACTATTTTTGGCTGAACCATACAGTATAAATAAATAATTCATCTAGCTATAAGGCAGAGTAAATGGTGATGCATTCCTGTTGAAAAAAATTGCTATGTTATCATTTCTTAAAGTAATGGGAATTAGATTCTCAAAGAACTAATGATTTCAAAATCAATTAGTGTTTGCAAAAAGCAGATATAAAACGAAACTGTTGTGAAATAAAATAATGATTTGAAAGCTAGTTTTCATATCACAAAACAGAGAATCAATAATGTGATAAAGAATTGTTAAGAAATGTCTTTAAATACTGAATTGTATTTTATGACGCACAGCTGTAATTAGAAATGATAAAACAATAACAAGGGCTAGATTTGTATTCTATACATTGTCTAGTCAAGTGAAAATGTTGTAAATCATTAAAAGATTGTCTTTTAGTAGGTCCCAATTTAAATTTATTATTTTATTGGTAATGCTAAAATTCAGAAAATATGAGATAGTTTTCAGTATGAATATTGAGATGTGGATAATCTTATGGAAAAAATGGAAATGTATTATGGAAAAAATGGATTCTACTTTATTCTGAAATTGGTGATAAATAAAGGATCTGTGACACTAGACTATTGATTTTTTTAACTAACACAAATGATGAAAAGTTCAAATTCATACATTTTGATACAAGATTTAAAATATATGGAATACAGATACAACACATGATACAAGATTTAAAACATATGGAGTGTAACTTTTGATACATGAATGAAGAGTGTAAACTTAATACACGGTTTATTAAATCCAAAACCAAAGTAGCACAGTTGAAAATTTACATTGCTGAGGTTATAATTAATAAGTGCAGTTGTAGCATCTCAAATTATTAAATATTCAAGGAAATTATTTGGAATGAAAGATTTATGACTTGTAATGACTTAATTCCACAACCCCACTTCATTGGATACAAGGATAGGTATCAAAATGGAAACAATAAGGTAATTGAAATCTAATTTCTTATAGATCCATTGCATTTGAAACATTGCAAAAGAAAAAAGATAATTTTGTAGACACTTTATCAGAGGATGTTCTATATAAGAAATGCAATGGAATTTGTGGTAACATGGTCCTAATTGACTACATTTTCCAAATGAGGACTGGACATTTAGTATTAGAGTTAGTAATGATAAAGCAATTTCAGTAAAATGTAAATAGATACTCAAAATTGTTTGCTTCCAAAGCAAAAATAAAAAATATCATGATTGAACAGTTAATTTTAATAATTGAACAATACAATTCAATTACTAAAATTGAAAAATAGTAGTTAACTGCTCAAGGCACAATGAGTGACTGCTTGGATAAAAGATTTGTAGTTAATTCTAGGGGAAAAAAAAAAGAAAAAAATTACTCAAGAGTTACAGATTTACAGACGAAATTTACAGTGTTACAGATTTTGAGGCAGAAAAAAATGAAAGCTGAAAAATTTCTCTTCAAAATAAAAGGCATTACAAAATAAAAAAAAAATTAGTTATTAGGATTCCAAATCTATAAACTTAATCCATTTCTAGATGATGAGGGAAACTTGCATGAACAAAATGAAGGTTGCAAAAATCATGATTGATGTGTCACCAGAAACATCCAAATTTAATTCCATTGAAACATCAATTTTCTGAAGTTTCTTGTTCATGCAGGTGTTGCAGAAACACTTATTCAGATGTGAGAAAATTTGAATTATCGAATTATAATAGACAATTTGTAAAGACTATTCCTTATAACTTCCTTATTTATAAATGTTTTAATTCCAATCCTGGAACTCAAGTTATTGCACCTTTACCTGCTGAAAGAATCATTGAATTGCCTTCATTTAATGTTACAGTTATAGACTTTTTGCCCCTTTGTTTATAAAGACAGCAATACTTTGCACTAGAATTTTTTCAGACAAAGCCAAAACATTTAAAAGAGCAAATCAAAAATTTAAAATATTTAAGGAAAACTATTAATTCTGATGAACTCTTAAAATTCTTAGGTAATTGGAGTATACAATGGGAATTTATTGTGGTGAGAGGTTTTGGCAGGAAGGCTTCTGGGAGGTTAATAAAGTCAGAAACTACTATGAAAAAATTCCTGGTAAATCAGCTCTTTCTATTTCTGAAATAGAAACCACTTAAACCAAAATTGTGACAATTGTAAATTCAAGAACAATAACTTTTGTTTATAATGATTTTCAGAGATCCTCATCAAATCCATTTGTTAATTGATAAACGAAATTTGCATTTCTCCAATAAAATAGATGAGTGATTTAAATCTTTCTAGAAAATTGCTGATCAAAAAATAAAATTACAAATAGCAACTCTTAAAACCAATTTTGATTAAGATGGAATAAAGAATATTGTCAGACTTAAAGATCAGCAAATTTTATAACTCCTTCAAAACAAAATGTAAACTTTGTTTTAAACAGTGAAGACAGAAATATCTCAAAAATATGTGGAAGATGGCTAGAATTATTAATATTTATTTTGGCCTTCTGAAAACAAGAACTGGGCCTTTAAAAAGAACCAGTTTACCTTTTCCAATTTTTGAACTGAATTTACTAAATGCTAAAAGCTTTGCCCAATTACTTCAACATGAAACTGTTATAAATTCACTATATATTGTTTATTTCATATGTAATCATATGTTCTTTTGTATTTATTAAAGAATATATGTTCTTTTCAGATTTTCAAATGTTACTCACCTATTTGTTTATTTATGATGGTATGTTATTTAGTTATTTGCTATTTTTTTAAAATTTATAGGCATCAATTATTGTATCGAGTAACTATATTTAAATATTGTGCCTTATTTTTATTTAATTTTATATTTAGTACATTAATTTATAGTTCTTATTTTAATTATCCCTATTGATATTAGAGTTTAATTGTGTTTCATAATTGATTTATTTGTATTCTATCTGTATTGATGAACTTAATAGTTCATTGGGAAGGGGGGCAAGTGGAGCTATTACGATTTCACCTTCCCCTCCACCGATGAGATTTAATTAATAGAAATTATCAGTATCGAAACATGTGATTTTGGTTGGTTGGAGATTTCTTTTAATAGAATGTAGTAATAAATAAGTAGTGATAATTAAACCTTGAATTAACAGTAATGATAGAAGCTTCTTTCTACATGAACTTGGTAAAAACACATTGCCTGATCCATTTTCTACATGAAAATAAAAATAATATCACTGCTATATAACATATTTAAATAACACGATGCAACCCCAGGAATAATTACTCTGTCAAAATGTTATTTAAATATTAACTCTTCTATGGATAACTAGTTGTAAAAACATAATAACAGAAAATTTAAACTTTTTAATACATTTTATGCCGAATAAAAAAGAAGCAACACATAGTCCTTTGTATAATTCATATTGCTAATGAGAAGCTCAATTAATACATAAGCAAATAAAAGTTTAATTTCCATATAATTTCTTTAGATTATCATTTTAAAGCACAACAAAATTTCAAAATTCAAATAGTATTATGTTAAATGAGTAATTCTAGAAAATAATTATGCTATTTAAATATTTTTAGAAATTCAAATAACTTTATTTTAGCATTACAAACCAAGCGAACAATTTTCTTTTTATAGAAAGATATACAATCAATGAAAAGTACTTTAAAAAATATTTTTTATTTATCCATTTAAAATTAGTAAAAAAACATATTTCAAGATTTCTATTAATAAAAACATAATTTTAGATAAAAAAAAAAAAAAAAAAAAAAGGATAGGCTTTTCATCATTTAGATACACACCAAAACATGATTATGCCTACATAATTGAATTTTAGCAAACAATTTAATCTATTTGTTTAATGTTTCCTCATTAGCATACAGGAATAAAATTTAAGATTTAGAAAAAACTTAAAGCATAAAAGAAATTTCTTCATAAAATTATTTGCTTTTTACCTAAGATTCTGTAACTTAAACTGAAAATAATTTATAACACAAATTAATGAAATTAGCAATATGGATAATAATCAATTTGCAGAGTAAGATAAATTAATAATAGGGGAAATTTAAATAAGAAAACAAATTGAATGTAATAAAATAAAATGAAAAACAATATATGAGCATAGTCTGACTACCAATCATGTAAAAAATGGCAAGTAGACAGATTCAGATATATTCAAAAAGAACAATATTATAAGGTAGGAAATGTTAATTTAGGTGGGATTTTAATCGTAATAAAAGTTTAATTTAGTTAAATAGTAATAAAAGTTCAATAATTTTTAATAATTAAAATTTAAAATTCCACAATATCAAAAGAAAGATTAGATGAAAGCAATTCCATACTAACTATTATTTTTTCTTTCAAAGCAGTTTAACATGTATGCCTGACTAGTATCAGTAACAAGTAATTGATTTGTCTGTTTCCGTTATTCCGTTACCATACTATGTTATCTGTGGTCGGACTATACTAAGTAATGATTCATGTATTGATATATATATATATAATAATTCATGATTCCCTATTATTAAACTTTTAAGAAAACTTATATAAAAATTAAAGACCCAAAGAAAAAATGAATTTCAACGTACGTCGAATCATGAGTAACAGCCTCCTCTGACGAAGACGATGGATCATGAACAATAGCAATGCCAAGATTAAAAATGATGTGACAGTGCTAGCAACCAATCTTAATCCCAAATTTGTAGTACTAAGAGTATCAGTATCTATAAGAGAAAAACACAGTGATGAATTTTTAATAAAATAAAAGGTAAATAAAAAAATAAAAATGCCCATTTTATTTTGTCTCACAATAAATATTAATAATTAGAAAACTTTGTATAAAATTCAGATTTAATATTTTTATCTTAGAATTTTGCTAAACGACAATTGATTTTATATTTTTACTGACTGCTTTATGTTCAATAGAAATTAAAATTTTAATTTATCAGATATTTTAAATCTAGCAGGATTAAAATGTTACAATTTAAAAAAAATAAAGAAATAATATTGAGATATCTCTGAAAAATAATATAACATTCATTTAATATAAAATAAAATTTTTATAAATAATCTGATATATTTGAATATAATGAACTTTTTTAAAAACTTATTATTATAGCATAACCCACTTTATATGTTATAAGATTTCAGAAAACATTGAAATTGAAAATTTATGACTGAAATTGTGGAACGCACAGTTTAAGCATTAAATAAAACAACATATAATATTAAAAGAATTTCACAGAAAAACCTTTGAAAACAACGTTCAAATATTTGATAAATTTGCGATGAGAAGCCTACCTTTGATATGAAATTTACATTTCAATTTGAATATATGCAAAAGTGAAAAGCATAAAAAAAAAAAGTAGCTATATGTATTATACATGTAGGATTATATTGCAGAAAAATAATGTGACCTATTATAATAAATATTTACTAAAGTTCATCAGCAAAAAGATAAAATTGTATGCCTTTGCTAAATACGGTGAGATAATCCATTGAAAAATAAAAATGAAGAAAAATTACAGTTTTGTACTGTAAATAAAGTGATATTCATTTTTAATGTTATTAACCAATAATTAAAAGCATGTCTTTTTGATGAAAAAAAGAAAAGACATTTGTTTTAAAATGAGAAAATACATGATGAAAGATTAAAAATGGTCTCCTCCATATTTTAAGATAACATGTTTAAGAGATGGCAACTGGCATACCGATTATGGAGTACCAATGGGGATAGACCCCTTAACCTCATCTTAATTCATAGATAAATTTAAAATTTTAATTGGCTGATTAAGGTTAGTAAAAAGATGAAAGATAGAAATTTTATTTTTTAAATTTTAGTACTCAAACATTTTTAAAAAATTTTAAAATGATGCTTCACTAGAGAAGCAACTATCATTTTAATATAAACTACCCTTGCCTGGATATGTGTTGTTTCCTGAAGCTTTATTTGGAAAAATCCCTATCGAGACAAACAAATTCACAGCATTTGTCACTTAGGGCATGATACTGCCGGCAGTTCTCTGGAGGAGAGCAAAACACTGCTATGCACATCTGGGGCTTTCCATTCAGGCAGGTGCACTGGGTGCACGGATCGCTGCCCAATGGAAAGAAGCGGTCACCATGCGAAACTTCTTTGCCCTTGTGGTCTAAACAGTGTTGATAGCCATCCACCTCAGCTGAAATAAAGAAACATTAATGAATAATCTTTATTTATTAATTTTATAATCATGTTGAAAAATTGTTTATTTAGGCCAAATATTGTAAGATCAATTTTAAATCATTTGATAAATATTGTAACTTCTTATTACAGCTTCCTAGACAAAATAAAATTAACAAGATGATTTATGATCATGGATGCAATGTTTATTATTTTTCTTTTCACAACACATTTTGGGTTAATACAACATTCATTACCTTTTGCATATAATTTCAGATAGTAATAGTATTTATCTTTTCAGTTGCACATATTGTACCTTAAAATGTTTTTACCATTAACTATTGGCCATTTTATAATGAAAACACTATTTTTTTCTTCCTTGAAAGTATGTCACAACTATAAAAAGAGTTTTCTAAATCAACTTATGTTCAATAATATAATTATAGAGCAAATAAATCTATATATGAACAGTAAGAATCAGTTAAGGCTAGTAGGATTTTTTTAAAAACTTTTTAACTAGAAAAAAAGCCAATACATCAGAAAAGTTAATATTTCAGAGACAAGCCAATTTTAAAAAAATTAAATTAATAAATTAATTTTAAAAAAATATTTTTTAAACTTAACAATACATTTGAATTCATTTACATACCATCTTTGGTCATGTCTACAACCGGCCATAACATGAAACAAAACACAACTCCAGATATTAAAATATTCATATTTGAGTCCTAAAATTGTATTTTCTTGTTATGATGAATGATTAATATGGCAAAAATTCATTTTATTACTGCAAAGAGAACAAAAAAATGCATCAACATTCAAATAAACATTAAAAACTCAATTATTTAAAATACACACATACATAATGTAAGGTTGAATTATTTTAGTACTTTTTTAATGATGTATTAAAAAATCTATGATGTTTTTAAACTTTACATGCAAATTATATTTTAATGAAATCCTCACTTTGACAAATCCCTTTTTTTTTTTTTTTTTTTTTTTTTTTGTTATTCTGTAGAATAAATTTTAAAATGTCATAGATAGAAACCTTATACTGTAAATACATTTCAGACATAATATTAAAATATTTTATATAGACTTACTGACGCCAATATAAAAATAGCACTAACATAGCATAGTACTTTTTTTTAAGTTGTAACTCATGTAAAAAAAATTAAGCAGATACAGAGGTGAGATTATTTCCTGAAAGAATATTTATCTGCTGAAGCAATCTTAAGTAACAAATATTGGTTTAGACAAAACCTCCCAACAAAAACAAAAAATTTGTTGCATTTACTTTTGAAATTTCCCACATTAATTTATAAAAAAAAAAGTTAAATGCATGATACAACTAATTTTAATCAAAATATATGAGATATGACAATGAAGTACAATTTAAAAGTCAGGAAATGGAATTAATTTATATCTTATGTAAAACATCTAAACTTTGTTTTAAGCATAAAATATGGTTCTAAAAAGCTATGCAAGAGAATTCCTTTGCATGTTCTTTTTGTTTTTAATACGTCAGAAAAGTAACTACTAAATTACTGACTAGTTTAAGACCCTTTTAAAGCAAAAATTCTCAGATTTCGAGAATTTTCTGAATTACAGATTTTTTTTCATTTTACTTTCAGTCAATTATAAAAAGTGAATAAAAATTGTATAAAAAATATTTTTGATAACCAAATTTATGCATCTCAAAATTTGTATATAAAAAAGAATTAGTTACATAATGAAAAACTTATTAACGAAAACTACTGGAAAATAACATTCAAACACTTTCATTCCATTCTGCAAAATCGAGAAATTTTGGTACAAAAAAATTTGAAAAAAATCTAAGTATTAAAATCTTTATTATAAAAACCTAAAAATTTCCTTATTACAAACAAAAATCTTTGAACGAATTTTCTTAAGATATACATTTTATGACAAATATCTACATTTTTAGCAATCTGATTTCTATTCTTAGAATTCTATCTAACAAAGTTATTTTTAAGCTATTCAAAGATTTCAAAAATAAATTCAGAAACTTCCTGCACTAGCAACCTGATGGTCAATTAGCTAGCGCTCCAGCTTTGGTACCACAGGCTTCAAGTTCGAATCCTGGCGGTGGGCATGGTGGTAGAAGTGCATGATAGTTAGTGGTTTGAAATCCATGTTAAACTGTAGGTTCCGGTCTAATTAGCTTAAAAATGTGATATCAACAAACCAAACTCCTGCACTGTTAATTACGAAAACACAAGATATATGAGTTCTGATAATAAAAAATTAAAACAAAGTTGTTTTAACGCTTGCCAGTTTAAAAACTAAAATGTTGATTTTAACTTTAAGAGGTTACTATTTAACGATTTCTATTTTTCTTTAAAAAATTATGCATGCATCACAATAAGATAAATACAATATACAATACCTTACATTTACATTTTTTAGCTATTATTTAGCAGCAGCAAATTTATCACTTCAAACATCATATCCAATCCAAATCGTTATTTTTATAACTTAAAAACCCCCTAAATGTTTTAAAGATAACACTTTTTTTTTCCAATACATATTTATATTTTAATAATATAATATTTTACACAACAAAATCATAGTTAAACATCTTTAAATACAAATTTATAAACAAATAATTTTCAATCACATGTAAATTTGTAATGTTAAAATTTTTTTTTTTTTAGCTTTCAAATATTTACTTTAATGCAGTAACTTTATCTAACATGCATTGCTAGAATGAAATTTTTAAAGTTGTTAGAAAAAAATTATATAAAAAATATTATTAGCAATGAAAATAATAGCTTAACTGAAATAAATGTGTTAATATTAAATAATGAAAATTTTCAACAATAAAAATTAAATCTGTTTTTCTGAATATTACAGTTAATACAAGTGAGAATTTAGAAAAAATAGTTTATAGTCACCACACTATTGTTCTATCTATTATTTGTTCACTTCCTAAAGTATACAAGAATTATAAAATATATGACACTTTACCTGAAACTAAACAATAAGAATTACCAGCAGTTTCTTTCGGGCAAAATTTTTTTTATAACTGTTACTAAATACCATTTAATCCATAACATGTTAATATATGTATGTTTATTTTATTGCTACATATGATTAAAATGTTAAACTAAAAAAAAAAAACATTAAAAACATGCAAACTGTTTCTTTAAATTAAATTTATTTAACATGTTGTATGCTACTAATGAAAAAAATTTTACCAACTGGAACAATATATGGGTTACCCATAAAATTTAGAATTTAATGTAAGAACAGCAATCTTAAAAATCTAATTTTTATTTTGAAATAAAATTTTTCTGCTTTCACCAGACGATCTTTTTTTAGAACAAAAATTTCATTATTTAATTATTAGCTCAGGAATGAATTTTAAAAAAAAACCTGCAAAGGAAATTGAAAAAAAAAATAAATAAAATAAAAAATAAAAATAAATGGTGAAGGAGGCCATGGACCCAAATTATCTCCTAAAATAATAGATTATAAACTTAAATATTTTCAAAAATATACTTGATAGCCAACTTAAATTATCATAATTTTTTTTTTGAAAAATCAAGATTAGCTTCATTTTCATGCCCTGGCATATTTTTTTATGATACTTGGTGAAAGTTGTGTATCACTAAAAAAAAAAAAAGGATTTTATTCATATAGGTCATTATAGCCTTCTATATTGAAACTTTGCAAAATCTGCGAATTTACTTTTAATGCGAATAGTTTCTTTCAGACTTTATATAACCTACAATAAATAAGTTTATAGCTTAAAATAACTATAAAATATTACTATCATCTAACAAACATCTAGTATTCCATAAAGTATATAGTTAATATTATATATATAATTTAATACAGATATATAACAAAAATATGATTTTTGACACTCATTTCATGTGTGGTCAACAGATTATCCATAATTTCTATGACATTTTTATTTAATGAATCTAATCTTTTTTAATTAATATGAAATGAATTTACTAGATGTTTAAAAAAATTTATTGGTCTATGAAACTGTGGATAATTTTTTTGACTTTTCTTATTGTAGCACACATTCCTTTTCAGTAGATTCATTACAAATTAATCCTGTCATTTTATATTGATATTTATTAAAAACTTAATATCAAAATAACTTTCATATTAAAAAAAGTCAGTGCATAAAAAAGAATTTTTTTAATTTTACATAAAATTATAAATTACTTTAATTAGAATACTTAAATTCTAATAAACAAAAACAAGATTTTGTGTTATTATGAGCCTTGAAAATATAGATATTTATTTATACAGTTTTTATCATCAAAACTTAATTTAATAAACATCCTAATTTGCCAAGTACACAAGGAATATACAAGATAATTTAGACATTATAATTTGTTGTCAAAATGAATTCTTGGTAAATCATGACTGATGAAATCTATATTTTTACAGTGTTCTTTATATTTTAATTATATTAATTTTTTTATTATTTTTATCATATATTATTTTGAAATTATTGTGATGTATTGGAATAAGAATTTAAGATTTATCATGATATAAATGATCACAATTAAAAGAACATATTAATATTCTACATTTCAGGCAATAAAAAGTATTTCATTATTAATTTTTACAATATTTCAACTATGCACTAGAAGAAAGAAAAATACTGATTTTTTTTCACAAAGAAAGAGATTTCATCTTGCAATAAATCTGAAAATTGAGCAATTTCAAAGTTCAGGAAAATAAAGTGTACTGCTATTAGTTGAATTCCAAGTTTTGTTAACACCTTGGCCAATCAAATTATATAAAAATATTTTTATTATTCCACTGTAAGTAAATGCCTAATGTAAGAATCACATTACAAACTTTATCTTTGCCTTTATAATACAAAAACTTATAATTAAAAATGCTTTATAAATAAAAAGTATAACTTGTTTTAAAACTGAAACATATTAATATTTAAATGAAATTGAATTTAGTATAAATTTTTTAATGGATTAAAAACAGCTTTATACTTTAAATAGTTCTTTTACATATTAATGATGATAAAATTCAAACTTTTTTTCAAATTAATTGTAAATAATATTAAAATCTAAAAATAAAATTTGCCAAACTTTTTCCAAAATTTTTAGAAGGTAGCTAAACAGATGAATATATATATATGTATGTATGTATATATTCATTTATTTATTTAGTTTGGCTACCTTCTAAAATTTACCTTATATATATAATATATATATATATTTTGGAAAATTTTTTCCAATTATTTATATATATATATATATATATATATATATACACTTTTCAATGAAAAATGAAAAAATTTCAATGGCATTTACTTTCATTAGGCATTTACTTTTCAATGAAAAAATTCATTGGTTCAATGAAATTTTTTCATTAAACCACTTAGTCATTATATTTATTAGTATATATATATATATATATATATATAATATAATAAATAATATATATAAATAATATAAATATATATACTAATAAATATAATGACTAAGTGGTTTAATGAAAAAAATTTCATTTGAAACTCAAAATTATTTAAATTTAGATAAATATTAGATATTTAAAATGCATATTCTTTTCCTTTATTTTAATAAATTTAAAATTAAAAAACTTTTCTTTCATCAAACTAAAACAATTTTTTTTTTATTCCGATATATTTCAAAATAGTTATAAATGAAATATTGTAAATAAATACTAAGATAAGCATAATGTTTAAAAATTGTTATAAAATTTAACAAGAATGATTATGGGCCCGCCCTGTAAAATTTCTGAACTACATGACAAATATTCCAAAATTATAAATGAAACAAATTAGAAACCTTTCTTTCTCCCATTAAAATTGGCACATTCAATTTGAAAAAAAGTTTTGTATAGTTCTCTTAATATGCTGTATTTTGCATAGAAAATCATTTGAAATTTTATTTCTGAAATAGAAAAGTAGATCTTTTGGAAAATATATATATTTTCAGAATCTATAACCTCATTTTTTTTTGGAATAATGTGCACCTTTTAATTTTCTGAATCACTCCTGATTCAAACAGTACACATGTTCTTGATAATAAGTTTTCTTATATTCAATACTTTTTAGAATATGTACATTTTATTAAACTCCTACTTACACTGGAAATGTCATTTTACAAAGTTAATTTTAATTTGCTTTTATATTTTGATTATAAGCACCTCTATTAAATTCAAAGAGATATTTCTTTTCAGAAATGAAGAGTTTTAATTTAAAGATATCTATGCATTTAATCTTGATGATGAATTGAAAATTAATAAAGTTTTCCTGTTATAGAAAGCAGTATTTTATGATATATTCTAACAATTTAATAAAATGTCTTATGCTACCAAAATATATGACACATTTCATAATAATTAAAATTTGCTGAAAAAAAAACCCAATTAAATCTTAGTTCTAATAAAATTTTTAGAAAGTGATCAATTTTCTAAAATTATAAACTATACATTTACAAACGTAATTAAAATATTATCGATGAAAAAAAAGTACTAAAAATACGCGATTTATTTAGAAAATAATATTGGACTTACATAGAATAAATATATAATACAAAATTATTGATTTTATAACTTACTTCTAAATAACATCAAAGCATTGTTTACAGTTATATCTCAAAAGGATGTATGTTAGCATAAGGTAATTAAATTTTCCGAAGTATGCTGGAAAAGCCTATAAAGAAAAATAAATTCATTAAAATATTTTACACTTTTAAGCATCGACAATATTAAATTGAATTATTTTTAAATAAATATTCATACTTTTTTGATAATAAAACATGTGATTTTTTCCTATTCGAAAACAGTATCCTTCCAAAGCAAAATTTGAATATAATCCATACATAAATTTAGAATAATCCCTGTAATCCAAATTCATCGAAATGTACGAGTTCTGCATATCAATAAGGAAAAGGATAAATGATGGAAAACGGATGAACTACTTATTTCAATCTAGGCTGTGCAGTTAAACTGGTTAAAACCCAGATCCAGTGACATTTCAGATCCATAAGTTAACAGTGCTATAAGAGTGTATTTAAAGGAATGGAAAACATTTTGTTACTAAAATTTGTAATAAAATACTTATAAACGTTAAAAAAACATATTTCAGTAAAAATTAAGAATTTCTGTAAACTATTTTATAACATTAGAAAATTTAGTACATTTCTGCTTACAGATTCATAAACAAAAACAAAACTGCAACCGTATTATGTTGCCAGTTTATAAATGTAATTTTGGATTCAAATATAGGAACAATTTTTTAATTACTCAGAAATAAATTTTAAATATAATGAATGGGAATACAACAGCTATGATCTCATATTAATTCCAAGGAAAAGATTTCCCCAACTATTATTGTAAATTAATAATTTGCAAAATCGCAATTCATTATTATTGTATCTCGGGGTATTGTGGGGAGTAGGCCAATAAATTTCCGACTGTATAGTCGAATATTTTATATCTCCTATTTATGGTATTTTTACTTGCTATAATAATCTTTTCTAATAGATATAGAAAAATTTGTAAAATAAATCTATTATGAAACTACTATATCTATGAATACACTTATATCCAGTTTTAAGGTATTTTTTACAATTTTAAAAGGTGCAAAATTAACAAATTTAAAATATATCATTGTATTCTAAATTAATAAAAATTTAGATTATTATTAATGAATAATAGATTAGTTTAAGACAGGTAATAGAAAAATGTACATTTTAATAATACAAAAATGCTATATTTGTAATAAATCGATTTTTTTTTTTTTTTGTTAGGAATAATAAGAAAAAAATAATGTGCTGAGGGAAA
The DNA here is from genome assembly GCA_021605095.1 of Caerostris extrusa. Taxonomy (NCBI): domain Eukaryota; kingdom Metazoa; phylum Arthropoda; class Arachnida; order Araneae; family Araneidae; genus Caerostris; species Caerostris extrusa. The sequence goes on along the minus strand of BPLR01013270.1, from coordinate 47,758 downwards.
TCTCTCAATACTTACTTTTTTGCTAGTAATATAGAATTATCTTTCATACTGGTTGTATAATTGAAGGATGCCATTAAATTGTCTCTTAAAACTTAATTTTTCCAATAATTCCCAGAATTTTGGAAAAATAAACATTATTTTTATAAAAGATACAGGAATCGAATTTTAAAAACAATTCTTGACTCAGAAATAAGATTTTTCAAAAATGTTCGACTCTCTATTATGACTTATACTGTCCACCACTGGAGATAACACTTCAGAAAAATATTAAATTTCTCGTTTATTTTCTCATTATTATTGAATACTTACAATTCTTTCAGAGCGGCTTTTATCAAGTGATACTTTAAAAATTCTTCTCTCAGCAAAATTAAAAATGATACAACACAAATGTTATACCTGTGTCCTTAACCTTACATAAATTTGAGTTATTTACTCCTGAAAAATTTCATAAGGCAGAAATGTAACCCTCTCCTATCAAGAGTTGTTAAGAAGAACATAGAAACGATTCACGGAAAATAAAAAATCTTCACATATACAACGAAATGGGCACATCAATCTATTTTATTTATTAGATAAAATTAAATGAAAACAGTGTTTCATACTTTTCAATTAAAACCGGAGAGGCTTAGAGAACAGAGTGTCGGATTTCGAACTAAGGCAACTTATTTCAAAACCCATCATGTCTATGCCAAAATTCTTCAAACAGTTTCAGTGTCTATGCCTAGAAATAAAATTTGCGTGTGCCTTTATAGTGCGACTCTTTGCACGAAAAAGGCACACTATAGTAGGTGTTTTTTCCTTCTTAATATGAAATAGTTTACTATGAGAGGTATTTTTGAAAAGATCGTAAAATTCTTCTAAAAAAATTACAAGAAAAAAAAATCAACCTGTTTATTGTTGCCTTTACTTTAATATACACTCATGTTCATAAATTAAGGATAATGAAGTTCAGGCAAAGAAAGAGACAGAAGCAAAACAAATTTGACTTATTTGTAAAGTCTATTTATTAAACAAAAGGTAAAGAGAAAAAAAAAAATGCTATATGTTTGACATAATTAATAAAAATTGCGATTCTTACTCCCTGGAGCAAATTTCAAAAAAAAGAGCCTATTTACAAAAAAAAAAGTATAACATGGTTAGTATGATGGTTAATATGGAGTATGTCTCCCGGACGATGCAATACAGGCCTTACAACGCCTAGGCATGCTGAGTATCAAATTATCAATCTGATTTTGGGGAATATTACACCACTCATCAAGCAATGCCCTCCGAAGTTCCGGTTGACAGGTGGGAGGGGGTTGACGGGCTGCAATTCGTCGGCCAAGCATATCCCACACATGCTCTATTGATTCAAGTCCGATGAGTATTCTGGCCAATCCATACGGGTGATATCCTCCAATTGAAGGCATTCGTCTACAATGTTTGCACTGTGAGGACGGGCGTTGTCATCCATAAACAGAAATTCAGCTCCATGGCGCCCCGAAACAAACGTACATGTTGTTCCAGAATGACATCCCGATAGATGTGCCCTGTCATCGTTACACTCTGAACATGCAGGTCAGTTCTGGAACCAAGAATAATTCCTCCCCAAACGACCCATCCTGCACCACCGTAACGGTGTCGTTCAATGGTGTTCTCTTGGTGGTAACGGGTACCTGGCGCTCTCCATATGAAAGTCCGGCGAGAATCAGACTGCAAACTAAACCTGGACCCGTGGGAAAACATCACACAAGAACACTGTTGCGGTGTCCACAATGCATGCTCTCTACTCCAGGTTAATCGCAGGCGACAGTGAGTTGCAGTAAGTGGAACACATCTGACAGGCCTACGAGCATATAGACCAATGTGCCCTAAGCGTCTGTACACAGTCTGCCTTGAAATTGTCGTACCGGTAGCTGAAGAGAGCTGACGAGACAGGTCTGATGCTGTGCTCCGTCTGTTTCTTTTGGCAGTAACTGCTAAATACCGGTCCTCATTCGGCGTTGTAACTCGGGGGCGACCTGTGCTGTAACATCTACTCACATTACCATCATCTTGGAATAGTTGCCAAAGCCTGGAGATGACACTCTGGGCGATTCCAAGTTCCTCGGATACTTCCAACTGGGTACGTCCACATTCCAGTCATCCGATAATTCTACCACTTAAAAAAAATCATCCAAATGCTTCCTTTGTTCCATAACTATGCGGTTATTGCACTTGAAAGGCTTTTTAAAGCGCCCGTGAACAATTTTACTTCTTTGCCACCATTCCTTATATACTCCTCTCTTACACTCGTCATTGTGACGTACGTATCCGCGCCATCGGGTGGTTTCCTGCAATTTGCATATTCTTCTTCAAGATGTGTGTGATAATTCTACAGGTGAAATTTTTATTTTAGAGTTCAATTTCTGTGTGATTCTGAATTATCCTTAATTTATGAACATGAGTGTATATATAGAGAGAGAATTTAATCTGAGAACAAAACCCTTAACAATAATCTTAAAAAATAAAAAATATAGAATTTCAACGATTTTTTTCTTGAAAAATTCCATTTTCGCTTTGAATTAAAATTGTCTTTGCTTCAATTAGATCTTTTAGGAAAAAGCTCATGACTGAAATTTTAAAAAAAATTAAAGTGGTCAATGAGAACGAAACGCAATCCTTCAAAACAATACGCATATATTTTATGGGAAAAACACACCAAAGACATGAGAGGTAAGAATAGGTTTGTTCGCTCTCCTTACTATGAATCACTTTATAAAGCAAGTTTTTCGGTAAAACAGTAGAATCTTGTACCCTTTGTGTCAAATGCATCGCCAGGATGCCAAGTCGTCAAGTCAACATAATAATGAATGCTGCGGTTAGTTTTTGCAGTAAAACGATATTTCGCCGAAATCTATCACTAGGATGCCAAGTCACCAAGTGTACAAACGAAATGGCTGCTGAAATTCGGTGTCATTGTAAAACGTTATTTCGCCAAAAATCGGTATTGCGTCAACATCAGTAACCAGATAACTATTACATCAAATTTTATTCCTTAAATTCCTTTTAAGCCAAATTTTATTGCTTTAACGTGAAATATTAATACTATCCTGTCAAAATTTATTCCCGAAATGATTTTAAGCCAGATTTTATCACTAAGAGAAATTTTATTCCTAAACTGCTTTTCCGCTAACTGTTATCACTTTAACGACAAATTATTATGTGGAATTTTATTTTGCTAACTCACAAAAATGCGTCATTTTAACAACGATTTTAATCACTATTACGATAAAATTACACCAAAAATATTTGTTAATACGCCAATTTTTTCTAATTATGTCAAAAAATATTTCATGTTGTTTTGTAAAAAAAAAAAAAAAAAAACCACAGAATAACTTACATTTTATTCTGATATATTTGGCGAAAATAATCTTTATATTGCCTCACTAAACCCTGCCCTTGCATAGTCATATCAAATGAATGAAGGATACAAGAACAACAACACAAAACCATAGAAAAATTAATGCGTTCGAGCGGCGTTTCCGACATTGAACTAAAGTTCTAAAATTAAAAAGTAATATTTTTCAACGCAAATTCATATAATGGTTGTCACAAAACCTTAACTCTACCAATAGCATTAAAAGGAATTAATTATTTGATAATCAAATATAAGTTATTAATAAAGTAAAAAATCGTTTTTGTTTCATATTTTCATGAGTGGCAACATCATAAAAATATTTATATTCTGTATCAGTGATTATGATACATGATTATGATTTTGAACCGATTTTCTGATGTTACAATAAAAAAAAAAAAAATTAAGATAACACTATTTTAATGTATTTTAAATTATATTTTTCTTTCTTGATCGAAATTCGCTTATTCTTCATCCTTTTCAAGTTTCAAGGAAAAGTTTTATTGAATAATTTACTTCCGATTTTGCTTCAAATTCTACAAGGTAAGGGAAAAAAAAAAAAAAAAAAAAAAAAAAAAAAAAAACCCGAATGGAATATTTTATTAAGTGACTCCGAAATATTAAAATTGTAATGGCTCCCTCCTACACATGACAAGAGCGCCCCTGTAGCATTCAGGCGAAATGGTCAGTAGTGCTCGAGTCTCTCACCAGAGAGGAAGTACTGCGCAACCTGCGTTCCCACTGAGTAACGTTTAGTTTGTAATTTTTCATACAGAGAGGAAATATATTTAAAGCAATCCTGCTTATTAGTTGGCCTACAGACTTTCACCAGGAGAGGGAGAATATTTCGTGCATACTGCGCGTATCTGAGTATCGAGTTTTCGGCTTAGAAGTCGAATCCTTCCACGAATCTATTATTATATGTCTTTAAATGGGTTAAATACTCTCTGTGACTAATTGTATGTGTGTGGTATTTGTGAGTGAGTAAATAAAGCTGTGTGTTCTTAAATATTCTATCGTGAAGATTTTAGTTCCAATTTTTCTATGGCAAAAAATAATAATAATAATAAATAAATAAAAAAAATATGGGTTGGTAGGGAGGTATGAAATTAGTTACTTATATTTACTATTATTTTAACTGATATTAAACTTATGTTTACTTTTCTTTTCTTATTCGATTAACTGTATTGTATATATAACAAATATAGTCAGTTTTCTTTATCATTTTTAAAGATCAACCTCATAAAAGAAATCAACTAATGCGTTACATCTTTTTTTTGGGGGGGGAGCAGAAAGAAGTTTAAATTTTGTGGCTAATTAAATTTTTTTGGGTCAAATTTATTTAGAAGATTATCAATAGAAGAACTCATGCAATTAACTATGTCGTAGAAATCACATAGATAATTTAGTGTTCTTTATCATTTTTAAAGATCAACCTTCTATAAGAAATCAATTAATGCGTTACATTGGTTTTCAAATTGTTTTTCAATTCCTTCTATTAGCTCACACTCTTCCCTATATATATCTTGTTCAAATTTTCAATCGTTCATAAAATACTTTTTATTCATCCACTCAAGTTCAAATACATTTTTTTGAACTTGTAGTGGATGACACTTGATGTTAATGCAGTTTTTTCAAATATTAATAAAAAATCTAAAATTAAATAATTAAATTTTAGATTTTTTTAGATTTAAGTTGCATATATCTACCAATAGATGGCGCCAGATAAACTTAAAAAATGAATGAAAATTGTTTATAAAGGACTTTATGCAATATAGTGAAAAAAAAAAGTAGGAATTGACTTTAAAAATTTTTTCTATATATATTACTTGTTTGAGAGAAAATGAAGTTTAAATTTTGTGGTGAATTAAATTTTTTGGTTCAAATTTATTTAGAAGATTATTTTTTATTATAAATAACTACATTTTATTATGTGAATTTAAAAAAAAAAGGAGTGTTAAATTAAAAACTTATTATTGATTTAAATAGTAATTAAATGTCAAAAGAAATTAATGGTAAATTTAAAAGTTTCAATTTAAAATAAATGAAAAGGTACGGAAAAAGAATTTTAACAGTTAAATATAAGCAGATAAAAATAGTTTGAAATAATGGAATATGCAAAAATAGAAAAAGAGATGCAATTCTATTAATTTTATATATTTTTCTGCAAAGTTTTATAAAATACATAGGCAAATGTTAAAAAAAAGATTATCATTCAAAAATTTTGTTTTGAAATTTGATACATGTTATTAGCAAATTTTGATACAAAAATTAAGTACAGTAGATTATTTTCGACCATAATGTAAAAATGACAGTAAATTGTGATTTCTCAAAAATAATTTTTTTTTTTTAATAACTTTTGAAAACAAAATTTTTAATTTTAAATGAGAAATTAATTTACTTTACATTTTATAGTAACATTTAAAAAATATATATTTTTATTTTACCGTATCATCAGTTTTTTTTTTTTATTTCTCGTTAAGTTTTTGAATGAATATAAAATAATTTGAAAAAAAAAAAAAAAAAAAATTCTAATTAGAGATACAAAACAAAATAAAAAAATATAATAACAACATAAAGGAAGAAAAAAAAAAAACACACTAATTTGATCTTAAAAAATTTCTAGAAATAAACTAAGTAATTAATTTAAAAAGAAAACTGTGAATTGGAATTCATAAACTATTATTTATTTTCATCACAAAAGCCATCTTAAATCTTCGAATTCATGTCTTCCAAGTATTCTAAAAGCTGATAATTAAGGAGAAAATTAAAGTAAAATTCCGTGGTTTGATAACAGACTTTTGTTTTAACTTTATTTCTGCCGATTTTCTATCTATTTAAATCAGTTTTATTTCATTATAATCAAACAACAGTTCGTAAAATTTATTAAATTTAAATATTCAATTTCAAATAAATGAACATATAAAAGCAAAACAACACTGTGAATTGGAATTCATAAATTATTATTCATTTTCATCGCAAAAGCTGTCTTAAATTAAGAATTCATATTTCAAAATATACTAAAAGCTGATAATTAAGGAGAAAATTAAAATAAAATTCCTTCATTTGATATCAAAATTTTATTTTAACTTTATTTCTTTCGACTTTCTAATTATTTAAATCAGTTTTGTTTCATTATAATCAAAAAACAATTCGTAAACTTTATTAAATTAAAATATTAAATTTCAAATAAATGAACATATAAAGGCAACACAAACAAAACAACACTGGGAATTGGAATTCATAAACTATTATTTATTTTCATCACAAAAACTGCCTTAAATCTTCGATTTCACGTTTTCCAGGTATATTAAAAGATGATAATTAAGGAAAAATTAAAGTAAAATTCCATTATTTGGTAATAGTCTCTTCTTTTAACTTTTATTTCATTCGAGTATCTAACTATTTAAACCAGTTTTATTTCATTATTATTAAACAACAGTTCGTAAAATTTATAAAATTAAAACAATTAATTTCAAATAAAGAAACATATAAAACAACACTTGTTCTTTATAGAAAATACAACAATTAACTTTTATTTTATTATAAAGTTTTTATTAAATTTTTGTTAAGTAAAAAGTTTTACTAAAATTTAATAATCTAGCAACTTTTACAAATATGTTTACTTTAATTATAAAGAATATATTTAAAAAAATTCCCAATTATGTTAAGTTAATTGTATTTTAGGGCATTATCATTACTTACTTTTTTCAGACACTCAAATTGATCACATTCAGCATAATAATCAAAAATACATTTTTAAATGTAAAAGTAAAAATAAGTTTAAATCACGAACGAATTTTTTTCGATGGAGATAGTTCAAAAGCTTATTTGTCAATGATGGGAAACAGTGGATTGTTTCTCATTGTTCCGAGGACAACAGTATTCTAAATTAAAAATTCTCTTCAGCAACAATGCTTTTCTTATTGTTAAAAGAGAGCAATAAATTATCTTTTGTTTCAATATTATTGTTGAAAAGGTATTGTTTTTATTTTATTGGTTATTATATAATGAAATTTCTAAAAGAAAACATATCTCCCAAGTACGAAATGAGAAGTTTCGATCAAAAATGGCTGGCTCAGATTGATGGCAGCTCTGAGAAAATGCCAACAGACAGTTGTGAGACAGGCTGTTGAAATTCATCAAACAATAATAAAAATTATTAATATAGTCCTTTTTTTTTTTTAAACTATTCAGTTATGTTATTCAAACGTTTTACTAATTGAAATTTGAAAATAAAAGTTAAATTTTAATTCGATAAAAATCTTAGCCACTTTTTAAAAATTCTATTGCAAATTTTTGCCATTCTGAAATATTTTTTTATTAAACTGTTTGCCATCCACGTAATAATGCCTTGCCAAGGTAAATTGCCTTGGAATAATGAATAAAATTTTAAAAAAAAATTGTGCTGAAATAACGTATTTTTCTTTTACAACTGTTTCTGTGGGAATGGTACAAATAACAAGTATCTTAAAGCCGTATAACCTGTATCAGCCTGTTTAGAATTTGAACCGAATTTTAATTATGAAATAGTCAGTCAGTGTTTGAAAGAATATTGGCCAAATCGCAAAATAGGAGCCGTGAGATTTGGCGAATTTTTTGTGACGCCAATTGAAAGGTAAATCTCCAAATATGGGATACATACTTAATACTATACTTTAACCAGGGTTTTTTTTATCCTTTTTGCAATTCACTTCACTTATAATTTCAACCCGTAACTTGGCAGACATGGACGAGAAGAAATTTTGATACCAAATCCCAACGGCCCCCATTCTGCGATTTTATCAGAACATTTATTTTAAACTCTTCTTTAAAAATAGTTTGGAAACCTAAACATATGTAAATCAAACGCCTCTTCAGGATTAACCTATAATAAAATGAATAATTCAAGATTATACTGAAAGACCTTTTGAAAAATAAGTTAAAATTTGTTTTAAAATTAACCGTTCGAAAAGATTTGTCTAAGAAGTCCTCGAAGCTTTCGAATACTATACTGTGAAAATTCGTACTTAAAAAATGGTTCTTTAGAGACATGACTTCATTCGGAAGTTTCACTGTATATACATCCCATTCACTGTATATGCATCCATGCAATACTTAGATCAATATTTATTTCTAGCACGTTAATGAAAGAAATATTGATCTAAGTATTCTTATATACAATAAGAATATATACCAAATGAAGTTATGTTTTTGTTAATATATTATGGTAAATAATACGTTTAGACTAAAAATGTTTACGTAAAACTCACTAAATACTTAAAAGATTATTCCTGGCATTCCTTATGAAACCAAACATATGTGTTTGCAAAAAGTTCCGAAAAGCCACATTCAGCTACTCCTTACTTAAACATGCTTGTATGGCTTGATCGAACCAATTCAATAATTTTCGACTACAAACGATATACAGGGTGATTATAATTAAAATCCCACTTTCAAAATGTTGTAAAAAAAAGAACCACTCATCACAATGAGTTGAGAAGAAGGGAGAAACGGTATGCCATCAAAAAAAAGTTCCACCGATTTTCCCCATCCAATTTGGTATGATTTTGCCGCGGCGGATGGGCTTTCCACTAACGGTATCATAACTGTTGAATGACTTGGAAGTCATTTTCTCCATCAAAAAACCAAAAACAATCAAGCACATTGAACACTACAGTTGGTTTAATGTACAACTCATGCCAAATATGATGTAATTTCGATTCAAAATATCATTTGCAGCCGAATTTCCTTTCTTTATACAGCTTACAGCGTCATCTATTATTACACTTTGGAACTTTTTCCTGATGTCGTACTATTTCCCCCTTCTTCAGTTCAATTTTGGACTCACTGTGACGAGTGGTTCTTTTTTTTTTTTTACAGCATTTTAAAAGTGGGGCTTTAATTATAATCACCCTGTATTATGGTTATCTTCTTCCTCTTCGACATGCACTTACGTCTCTCGTAGCAGAGAACTTTCATCAAATCGAGTATCACCACTCGACATTCTCGTACATTATTGTACTTTTTTTCCAGAATAAATAAAAAGAAATTTGCTGTAATAAAATCTGTAGTGGTGATAAAGAATACTGCATATGAGGCACAAATGAACATTGACAAAAAAGGAACCAGGTTCTTATTCCTATTTTGTACCAAGAACCTTGGGTTTTTCCAAAGTATCACTTCATTACGCTTACCAAGAGGACTTTTTAAGGTTAAATACCAATGATTTGTGTGTATGCAATGAGGAAAATTCGGTAAATTTCCCAATTTATAAATCAGTTGTGAAAGCAAGTTGCTATGATTAATAACACAAGCTGTTATGATTGCCATCGAATCTTCTTGCATTAGAAATTAGTAGCTGCACAAGAGGATTCAAACATTAACCTTTCTTCTACTTTGTAAACGAGCTTACTATTCTGTGAACACCTGCAGGCATTTTTCGCATTGAAATTATTTTTAATGCTACTCGTTACTTTTATTTTGCTCAACCTATTTTAACACTTTATAATCCATATTTTGTGTCTAATGACTACTATGATAGATTTCAGAAAATTTGAAATTTTAACGTGTCTTAATTTCAACACAATTTTCTTTTTATATTGTAGGAAGTAAGTTAAAGAGGATTAAGAGAGATTAAGAAGTCTAAAGAGAGAAGGCTAAACTTCTAGTTCTATTTCAGAATCATTCTAGTAATCTAGTTTGTTCTAAAGAAGTTTTGTCTAAAGTATAAAAATATACGAATCGTTTGCTTGTATTCTGAATAGAACTGCTCGAATCTCAATATATATACCCAAACTGAAAATTAAAATTTTTTACTCGTAATAGTAATTAGGCGGTAACAAAGCATCATAACAAAGTAACCTAGTATTTACTCGTAATAGTAAAAAGGCGGTAACTAAGAAAATAAAACGAGTTTAATATGAAAAGGATATCATCAAGGTCGTAAGGTAAACATTTTTTCCCCTTTTTTTTTTTTTTGTTAAGGGTTTTCCACTTTTTAATTGTCTCCTAAAGAATTGCAGAAATTATTTATGCATTGTACTGACCAGTTGATGAAGAATACTACATATAAAGCAAAGACGGACATTGACAAAAATGATAAAAACGCTCCAGGTTCATTTTCCTTTTACTCTTGTATCAACGACCTTGGGTTTTTTCAAAGTATCACTTACATTACGCTTACTGACAGGACTTTTAAGGTTAAATACCCCTGTGTATGTAATGAGGAAAATTCGGTAAATTTCCCACTTTATAATCCACTTGTGAATGAAAGCTGTTATGATTAATAACACAAGTTGTTATATTTGCTATCGAATCTTCTTGTATCAAAAATTAGTAGTTGTATAAACGGATTCAGACATTAACCTTTTCTGCAACCTAGTAAGCGAGTTTACCATTCAGTGAACACCTGCAGGTATTTTCTTCATTAAAATTATTGGTACTTACGTATTAACGGTACCTTGGTGACAGACTTGGCGGTTTTTAAATGTCGTCAATCTTTATTATTTGGAATAAAAATATTTTGAAAGCGTTTTGATTTTAAATGAAGTGTTTCATATATATTTTATTACTTGGAATAAAAATATTTTGAAAGCGTTTTGATTTTAAATGAAGTGTTTCATATATATTTTATTATTTGGAACAAAAATTTTAAGTGTAGATAGGCGCCAAATCTGTAGCTGCGGTTGGCGCGTGTGCTCTTTATTAGCGCAACTGTCGCCAAGGTACTGTTAATACGTAAGTACCAAATTATTTTTAATGTTATTCGTTATTTTTTTTTTTTTTTTTTGCCAACATATTTTGTATCTAATGACAAGTATTGCAGATTTAAGAACATTTGAAATTTTAACGTGTCTTAATTTCAACACATTTTTTCTTACGTTGTAGGAAGTAGGTAAAATATAAAACAAATTTATCATTATAAATGCCTACTTGTTCTAAAGAAAGAAGACTAATTTTCTAGTTCTAATTCAGAATAATTCTAATAATTTAGTCTGTTCTAAAGAAGAAGTTTTGTCTAAATTATAAAAATATACGAATCGTTTGCTTGTATTCTGAATCGAATTTCTCGAATTTCAATATATATTTTCCAAATTGAAAATGAAAATTTTTTTAACTCGTAATGGCAAAAGGCGGTAACGAAGAAGGTCAGAGAGTTTAATATGGAAATGATATTATCAAGGTCTTTCAGTAAAAAACTTTTTTTCTATTTTTACTTTTAAGGGTTTTTTCCCTTTTTTATTGCCTCTAAAGAATTACAGTAATTATTTATGTATTGCACTGTTCAGTTGTCAAAGAATACTACATATAAAACACAGACAAACATTGGCAAAAAATGATAAAAACGCTCCAGGTTCATTTTCCTTTTTCTCTTGTATCAACGACCTTGGGTTTTTCCAAAGTATCACTTACGTTACGCTTACTGACAGGACTTTTTTAAGGTTAAATACCCCTGTGTATGTAATGAGGAAAATTCGGTAAATTTCCCACTTTATAATCCAGTTGTGAGTGCAAGCTGTTATGATTAATAGCAAAGCTGTTATGATTGCCATCGAATCTTCTTGTATCAGAAATTAGTATTTGTATAAGTGGATTCAGACATTAATCTTTTCTGCAACCTGCGAGCTTACCATTCAGTGAGCACCTGTAGGCATTTTGCTCATTAAAATTATTCTCAATGTTATTCGTTACTTTTATTTTGTATCTAATGATTACTAATGTCTAACTATGATATATTTCAGAAAATGTGAAATTTTAACATGTCTTAATATCAACACATTTTTCCTTATATTGTTGAACGCAGGTAAAAAATAAAATAAATTTATCACTATATATGTCTATTTGTTCTAAAGAAAGAAGACATTTTTCGAGTTCTAATTCAAAATTATTCTAATAACCTAGTTTGTTTTAAAGAAGAAATTTTATCTAAAGCATAAAAATATACGAATCGTTTGCTTGTATTCTGAATCGAATTGCTCGAATTTCAAAATATATGCCCAAATCGAAAATTAAAATTTTTTAACTCGGATAGTAAAAAGAAGTTAACAAAGAAGGTCAACGAGTTTCATGTGAAAAGGATATCATCAAGGTCGTACAGGAAACATTTTTTTCCTTTTTTCATTTTTTCTAAGGGTTTTTTCCCTTTTTTATTGTTTCCTAAAGAATTACAGTAATTATTTATGCATTGCACTGTTCAGTTGAAAAAGCTAATTTGGAAATAGATCTGATAAAAAAAAAATAATCATGACTTGCACTTCCATTTGTGTCCCTGATTCTGAATTACATCGTAATTTGAATTATATAATAATTTGAATATAATAAAGAAAAGTAAAATGTATTATATTACAATAACTATAGTAAACATATAAAGTTAAGACCTATAGATACTCAAAAGTGTTTTCTGAAATTGTAATCAATAAATTATTATTAAATTCGTTTTTCTTTTTCTATTTATAATATATGTTTATATATTATTATATATTATATTATATTGTATATTATTTTCTATATTATAATAAATGTTTAAATGACAAAAACGAAATATTAAATAAACTTTCAAAATTTAATATTTTTATAATAAAAAAGTTTTATTTCTTGAAATTATTTTATTGTTTGAAGTAGTTAGAGAATTTGTTTCTTTACCGTTATATTTATTCTAATGGGCCATAACGACTTGGTGGATACCAAGTTGAGCTTTCTAATTTATTGAATTAGGTTCTAACCATGATATACAATGTAGCACCAAAAGTTTCCTTGTTTGTATTATAATGAATAGATTAAAATTATGCCCGACTCGTGGCAGCTTGCGTCGCTGGTGATCGAATAAAGTGCTGAAGGTCACATTGCTGTAAACACTATTTCAAAATCGAGGAGATTCGATGGTGTTTGTGATGTTCAGCGTCTTGCCTCGTGAGTTGGACTACCTGGAGGGAGTTTCCCGGGTTTTCTTCCAAACGATACACCAATGCGGGCAGTTCCCCCTAACAATCCTCCCGGAAGCCATTGTCCTTTTCTTAGGTAAAAGTCTATCTTGGCTCCGTGTCTTTTACAGACACGGAGCCAAGATAGACTTTTACCTACAGATGCTTCATCACAACAGAAGCTGTCCGCCCTTTCCCTCTTTCCACGAGACCACACGAGTTTTTGGGGATGTTGCTTTCTACCAAGTGGGATAAGAAAAAAAAGATAATGATTCATAACTAAATTTTTAATTTGATATTTTTCGGTGTTTTCTAAATCTAGGATATATAATTAATAATGATCAATGTTAAAAATTTACACGAATTTCAAACGGTAAAAACATATTAAAAAGGACTTTGATATGTTTTTACCGTTAAAAAAAGAATTCAAGGGTTAAAGGGATTTTAATATGCGAGTAGATTATCTGGGTGTGTTTATTTCAAATTATGGTGGTAAGATACGAGTGTATTGCAGCATGTTCTCCCCTTCAAATAAATAAAATAAAATAAAATAGAATGATACAGCCTAGATAGCACTGAATCAGCTACATGTTTGTGTTTCTAGTGACGTTTCTGTGGTGTCATGTCCAAGTCCCTGACATTTGAAAATAACATCTTTATTTTTGTTTTCCTCAAAGAACATCTTAATTCAAGCTAGAAATATTATTTGAATATATTACAGTCAATCTTCAATATAGGCATGATTTTTTTGTTTCTTTTTTTTGATGCTTGTCTGCCTTTTTTATTTCTTTTAGCAGCTGCAACAAATTTTAATACGCGAGAAAAGCATTCAGTCATGACAGGATGTAGACTCAACGAATAAATCTGATTTGTAAATTACGAAAATTTAAACACATGGAGTAGAAAAAAAAGAAGAAAACTAAGCAGATCACTATGACAAATCATATTTTAAATATTATATTTAAAACGCACTGTACCATTACGTAAGAATATTAATAAAAAGTCGTATTTATGCATTTTATACAAAAAAAAAAACAACCTCTCAAATCAATCTCTTTTCTTTGGCGTTTTGATGTTAATCATGCAACGATATCAAATTATACTTAATTAATTAATTAAGAATAATGTAATTAATTAAGTTGCGAGTACGTGACAAGTAATTATTGTTAAGTTACGAGTAAGTTACATAGTTAATAATTAATTAAAGTATAATTAATTATTAATTATGTAAAATTAATGTTAAGAATAATGTAATTAATTAAGTTACGAATACGTTTACAAGTAATTATAATTAAATTACGAATAAGTTACATAATTAATAATTAATTAACATATAATTAATTAGTAATTATGTAAAATTAAAGAATAATTATTGATATAATAATTATTTTTATTATAATTGTTAATTGTTAATTATGTATAATTAATTGTACATTATTTAATTGATATTAACAAGTTAGTTTCCACCATCTTAAAACGAAAGTTAATTCAATAAAAAGGACATTAAATAGCTATATATATATATATATATATATATATATATATATATATGCGTTTTATTAATATACATAAACTACATATTTCATGTATAAGACGAGAATTTTTTTTCTTTTGATTTTAACTAATATCACAAATATGTAGTATCTATTATTTAATAACATATCTTTTTTTAGAATTTAGAAAATCTAAATTTGCGATCTCTCTTTTGAATCATCTTGAATCGTTTGGTATGCTTTGCGACTTCCAATTCATTCTCTAGCGCTCTAGCCTTTGGTACCACAAACTTCAAGTTCGATTGCTGGCGATGGTATGGGTGTTTGTGAATGGTTCGGAATCCACGTTAAACTGTATGTCCCGGTCTAATCAGCCTTGGGTGTGCAGAAAAAAATGACAGTAGAGCGACAAAGTAAACCAAATAAACATATTTACAGAAAGTTCAAACCCCTTATATAAGTAAAAATTAAAAACAAATCCTATAACGTTAATTGTTCTATGAGGGCGAAAATGTTGCCAATCATGTAAAATGAGTGGAATAAAATGAATAGGAATAATAAAATAAGAATTTTATTATTCCTACTCATACAATTTCTAGCAATGAAAGGATACAGTTTTCTAATATTTTAATCTGTACTTTTGTTTAATATAATTAAAAAGAAAATTCCAATAGAGATGTAGTTGAAGATAAAATTCCAAGATATTTGGTTTCAGTTTTTCAAAGAACTTGATAATAATTGCTCTAAAATTGTTATAAATTTTTTTTTACTAATCAAATTACCTTTCTAAACTAAAAATATAAAAAAAAAATGAATAAAAGTTCTGTATTTATAGAGTGTTTTTTTTTTTTTTTTGCCTTTCCTGGTAATTCTAAATCAAGAATGCACAAATTGTGATATGCTAATTTTTGTCCATTTTACTTATAAAATATAACCTGAATTTTACCACAGGTTTCGAGTTCGAAAACACATTTTCAATTCGAATCCACTTAAACCGTAGGTCCCGGTCAAACTAATTATCAAATCTTCGAACCCAGAAAGTGAAACGTCTGTGCAGCGCTTGCCTTTATAACCAAGCTGAAATTTTGCCAGCCATTTATATAACTGTTTGATAAAAAAAATTTTTAATTCTCAAAGAACTCCAGAATAAAGTCAATAGCATTAGCCATTGTATTTGTTTATATTTGTCCAAGATATTTGGTTTTTTCTAAAAATAGAAGCTGGTAATAACTGTAAAATTGTTCCTAAATGAAAAATTCTTCCTTTTTCTAAATAAATTTTTTACTAATCAGAATTGTCTTTTCTAAACTAAGAATGTATAAAAAAAAATAAAAGTTCTGTATTTATAGGGGATTTTTGTCCTTTCATGTTAAATCTAAATCATGAATGCTCAGATTGATATGATCTTTTGCCCATTTTACTTGCTACTGTGTCCAAAAAGTAAGGCCAGTCTTCAATTTAAATTTCCTTGGCATATGGTTTTCAATTTTTTTTCTTTTTTTAGGTTGTCGGCAGTGTCCTTCACATCTGCCTAAAATTTTACGTCAAAATATTCATTAGTGTTTGAGTTACGCTTGGTTTTGTGAGATGCTAAAACTGATTCCGGCGTTTTTTAAAATGTCTGAATTAAGTGAGCATGAACTTGCGTTAAATTTTGTTTGCGAAACGTATAGAATGTTGCAGAAGGCATTCGGTGAGCATTCCTATATCGGAAATAAATGTTTAGAAGTGGTAAAAACAGTTCAAAGAAAGCAGAGAACGCATTGAAGACAAAGAGCCCTCTGGTCGACCACCAACTTCAACCGACAAAGCTCACGTCCAAAAATTAAAGATTTGGTGCTTGCAAACCGTCGATTTACAATTAGAGACCTTGCTGATGATGTTGGAATTTCAAAATTCCATTTTAAAAGATGTTTTGGTCCTCAAAAGCGTCAAATCTTGATTGGTACCGAAAACACTGAAAGCGCCAGCTCATAATGCACTGCATTGATTCTTCGTTACTTTTTCGCCAAAAATGAAGCCCATATTGTTCCACAATCACCGTATTCACCTGATTTAGCATCGTGCTACTTCTGGTCATTCCCTAAACTCAAAAGACCACTCCGGGACAATGTTTTGACTCGATTGAAGAAACATTTCAAAAATCGCCGCAATCAGTTTTAGCATCTCACAAAACCAAGGGTAACTCAAACACTAATGAATATTTTGACGTAACATTTCACACAGATGTCAAGGACAGTGCCAACAACCTAAAAATAAAAAAAAAAAAATTGAAATACCATATGCCCGGGAAATTTAAATTGAAAATTGGTCTTACTTATTTTGAACACAGTACCATAGAATATAACTGAATATTTACGATAAAAAAACATTTTGAATTCACAATTATCAAAGAAACTCCAGAATAAAGCCAATACCTTGATTCGGCGTTGCATGTTGCTTGTGACACACACTAAAAATGATGATCTCGAGTTGATTTTTCCAGTCCAACAAAAAAAATGCTAATCAAGTTTTAATCGTATTCCGAATCGAAACGAACTTGAACTTCTAAGTAAGATTTATGTTACGTAACATTCATCTTGGACGCCTGCCAAGAAATGGAATAGTTCCGCATATTGGTTTCGTTATTCAGCCGGTTATTCGCAGAATTTCATGCGCGGAGGCAAACGTCTGGTTAAAGGTCTGTAATGAGGTTGCATGCGAATGCCAAATTAGAGGCAGCAGGATGTGAAGTAACTTAATGAGAATCGTTAAGGAAATAAAAAATAGCAGCAGAAAAAATGAAAATGGTAACTCTTTTGTTTTCTGTGACATTGAAAAGGGTCACGTGACTTGTTGTAAGTTTCACAAGTGAAATATAAAATAAAAAATTGGAACTCAGAATAAATTTATGTAAAGTAAAATGAAGGTCAGAAGGTTTTATTTATTTATTTTTTTTTTTTGTAATAATGTATGGAATTAACTCAGTTAATTTGATTATATTTATGCAACTAGTTTTTTGATTATTTTTAGAGCTATTTGAATATTTACTTTTGTTTTTTTTTATCTTACAATAATTTTATGAATCCACTTTAAATTTCTGAGTTCTTTAAGTAGATAATTTAAACTTTATTTTTCAAGTTGAGCAAAAGTTATATAAATATTATTAAAAAGTAATTAAAGTAAGTATTAAATATTAAAGTAAGTATATTATTATTATGTAATTAAAAAGTTTTGCAAATATATTAATTATGATTATAAAAATTTGAAAGATTAAATAATTGGCTTTGTAGACACAAGATAAATTTATTACGATATACGATCCTACTACTGTGCCCAAAAAGTAAGATCAATTATTTTTTTTCAAAAACTCTTTATTTATTCTTCTAAATTTATTTCATTGCCTTCAAAGTAATTCCCTCCGGACACAATGTATTTATGCCAACTTTTTTTTCCAATCCTCAATGCGTGCTAAAAAGTCATCAGCAGAGATGTCCTTCAAAGCGCACGGTGATTCACGTTGAATCTCTTCAATCGACTCAAAACGATGTCCCCGGAGTGGTCTTTTGAGTTTAGGGAATAGCCAGAAGTCGCACGGTGTGAATACGGTTGTGGAACGATATGGGTTTCAGTTTTGGCGAAAAAGTCACGAAGAATCGATGCAGTGTGAGCTGCTCATTTCGGGATGCTAAAACCAAGAGTTGTCTTTCCATAAATGTAGCTTTTTTTTGCGAATAGCTTCACGAAACGTTTCAGTGTTTTCGGTACCAATCGAGATTTGACGCGTTTGAGGCCCAGAATGGAATCGACCGATCCTTTTGAAATTCCAATATCATCAGCAAGGTCTCTAATTGTAAATCGACGGTTTGCAAGCACCAAATCTTTAAATTTTTGGACGTGAGCTTTATCAGTTGAGGTTGATGGTCGACCACAGAGCTCTTCGTCTTCGACACGTTCTCTGCCTTCTTTGAACTGTTTATACCACTTCAAAACATTTCTTTCCGATATAGGAATGCTCACCGAATGCCTTACGCAACATTTTATACCTTTCTGCAAACAAAATTTAATGCAAGTTCTTTGTTCAATTAATTCAGACATGTCAAAAGTCGGCGGAATCAGTTTTAACGTCTCACTAAACCAAACGTAACTCAAATACTAATGAATATTTTGACGTCAAATTTCACACAGATGTTGAGGATAGTGCCAGTGACCTAAAAAAAAAAAAAATTGAAATTCCATAAACCCCGGGAATTTTAAATTGAAAATTGGTCTTACTTTTTGGGCACAGTAGTATCTACAAAATAAAGATGATTTTTTTCCTTCTAATGTTAATGTCGAATAAAAATTCTAGACTCAACTTGAAAAATTGATTAATTTTATTTTAAATTAAAAAAAAAAAAAAACATTCTTCAAGATACCTTAATATTAAACACTATTAGCTATCTTCATAATATGAATTTCTATATAAATAATTGTTAGGCTAAAATTTTATTTATTTATTAATTTTTTAAGATTTATTTTTGAGGGACAACGAATTTTTATCCTATTCAGTTCAGTCCGATTGCCCAACCTGCTTACTACCTCTATTAGTTCCTACTTAAAAACCAGCTCTTTTCTATCAATTTTTTCGTGTTCGTTAATTACCTTCTCGGTAATATTTACTACTTCTCGGTTAAAATGATTGTTTTACAACCAACACAATTTATTTCAATGAAAATAGTCCAAAATATTAGGGAAAAAAATTAAAGGAACGTAGGAAAAACAAAATTAGGACTTAAAAATATCTCTAATCCCGTTACAAATGCAGTTGTGTTAAAATGTAAATGAAATATGAAAGCACGAAGTCATATTGGAAATTGAAATGATTTAAACAAAAATTAAATAATAATAAAAAAAATACATCTGTTCTTTCACAGTTTAGAAAAAGGAAAACCCGCATTAATAAATTAAGCTTGAATTCAATCAAGAACATCGTATCTATGCATAATAAATTTATGTGCTTTATTAATACAGTTTTTTTCTTCACCGCAGAATTCTAAACTTTTTTGTTTTCTTTAGAATTCGTTTTTCTTACTACCCTAATAACATTAACAGAAATGAAACCGCCAAAAACCAACAATTGAAGACTTTGCAAATATTTTTTATCAGGTATACTAATACGGAAATCCCAACTCTAGAGGAAACTCATTCATCAGTCCAGGAAATGACTTGCATGTTAACTGTTTTTTATGATTGATAAGAGATAACCACAATGGGTAGATTAATTTTAAACATTTAAAAATAAAAAAATTCTTGCATTTTATAACGATTCCCGGAAGGTGACCAGCGTTATGGGTTTCTAAATAGGAAAGCTCGGTTAGAAACCTAACAAGTTAAATTTCTTGTATTTATGCTGGAGATGGGCACAATAAATCCGTAAGCCACAAAGTACTTTTGCTGAAAATCGTGATGACTCTGATATCTTCTGGATGTTCATTCTAAATTCTAATTTCTTTCTTGTTCTTCATTGTCGCAACAGCCCCCATGATGGGCCAACGCCGTCTGCGTGCTAACATATTTCGGGACAGGAGATGTTTTCTTTTTATGGGTTAGGGTTTTCAGCCCTACACCCAACGTTCTACAGTCATATTTGACCGGGACCTGTGGTTTAAAGTGGGTTCCGAACCACTGCAAACATCCATGGCACTGGCGGGACAAGAACCCGAAAACTGTGGCACCGAACGCCAGAGCTTTAGTCTCTCAGCCATCAGGAACCCTAATTCATTTCTACACGTAATAAAAAAACTCGACCGACTCGCGCTACAGTGGTAACTTGCTGAACTAGCGTACAAAAGAGCCCAGGTTGAAATCCACTGGCGGCGTCCGTTGAAATCACTGCTTTAAGAAACGAATAGACTTCATGTTGATTACATTGTGGAAACTCATGTAAAACATCTAGCATCAATAATCGCACTACCTGTTAGAAGTTTTCTGGGGTCATAGTTGTTCTCGGGGTCACATAATACGTTGATGTGGGGCAGTTACTCCTAAAAGTTTTTTCGGATTATCGCCTTTTCGACTATTAGTTGGTTTTTCGTGATATACATAAATGCCACACAACACTTACCGATGTTCAACAAAAATAAATAAACAGAATGTTATTTCAACATCAATGTTATCTCTTAAAAATAAATTTAATATATTATTATCATTTTTAAATTTGGAACTAAATGAAAAATAAAGAAACGATATCTTGCATGTCTAAATAGTTAATACAATGTGCTAAAAGAAATATTTTTAATGATATATTTTTGTAGATTAATGAATGCATAAATAAATATACTTGAAGAGTTAAAACACAAATCAAAAGCAATTTACTATCTTCAATGAACAGCCATCAATAAATTTTTAGAAAATAAATTTTTTAAAGAGTGAGATCCGAAGTAGGTCTTCAGCGATTTCATAAAGTAACCTATGATCAAAACGACATTGCTTTGGAAAGTCGCCCTCCAAATCGTTGGGATCCACTATAAATAACATTGACATTTACGCTAACCTACGATCAAAACGACATTGCTTTGGAAAGTCGCCCTCCAAATCGTTGGGATCCACTATAAATAACATTGACATTTACGCTAACCTACGATCAAAACGACATTACTTTGGAAAGTCGCCCTCCAAATCGTTGTGATCCACTATAAATAACATTGACATTTACGCTAACCTACGATCAAAACGACATTGCTTTGGAAAGTCGCCCTCCAAATCGTTGTGATCCACTATAAATAACATTAACATTTACGCTAACCTACGATCAAAACGACATTGCTTTGGAAAGTCGCCCTCCAAATCGTTGGGATCCACTATAAATAACATTGACATTTACGCTACAAAGTATAAAATTTCTTATTCTGTAAAATAGAGAGTTATGTGTTGTTGAGTCTAATCCTGAGTGTCCTGAATCTGGACCTGGATATCCCATGAGATAGTTACTATAATATTTGCTCTTTTAAACATGTTTAGAAATACGGCATAGATAAAAATAAATATTCGCTATATTGTATTTATTTTTGCCGTCGTATTTAAATATTCATATAATCTTGACATCTCTACAAATAATTGTGTGGTTTTTTTTTTATCCTACTTGGTAGACAGCAACATCTAGACGAAGTCCAAGAACCTGTGTGGTCTCATGGATGGAGGTAGAGAAACTTCGGTACTTACGTATTAATGGTACCTTGGCGACAGTTGCGCCAATAAAGAGCACACGCGCCAACCGCAACTACAGATTTGGCGGTTTTTAAGTGGCGCCAATCTACACTTAAAATTTTTGTTCCAAATAATAAAATATATATGAAACACTTCATTTAAAATCAAAATGCTTTCAAAATATTTTTATTCCAAATAATAAAATATATAAAACAGTCATTTCAGTCAAACGGATATTATAGTCATTATAGTCAAACGGAGTTTTCTAAGTCCCACACGATAAACACACTGATTGAAATTGCATTTCCAAAACTTACGTTCACTAAAATAAAGTTTCATGTCATGGGAATTGGGACATTTCCGTTGTTTTGGTAAAATATTTCTCTCCTGAAGAAATAAAATTGTATCTTGTTCTGTTTCTGGCAAATCCCAAATACGCATTTTTGTAGCACTACAAAATGGCGTCAAAACTCAGCAAATCTGCAGCTGTTATATTGGCGCCACTTAAAAACCGCCAAATCTGTAGCTGTTAGTTTGGCGACACTTAAAAACCGCCAAGTCTGTCGCCAAGGTATCGTTAATACGTAAGTACCGAAACTTCTGTTGTGATGGAGCACCCGTAGCTGGAAGTCCGCGAAGCTCAGGAAGGAGGGTAGTACCTTCCGGGAAGATGTTTAGGGGAAACTACCCCCGTATGTGTATCGTATGGAAGAAAAACAGGAAGACTTCCACCAGGTAGTCCTACTAACGAAGCAAGATGCTGAACATCACAAACGCTATCGAGTCATCTCGCTTTTGAAATAGTGTCTACAGCACAGCTAGCGGACTAAACCTCAGACCTAATGCACACCAGCGGCGCACGTTGTCACTAAGCCACGAGTCGGGTATACAGATTTATTTCATGAAATGACGGATGTAGTCCGTTTGTGTAAAATACATTTGTAATTTATGGCTTAACAAGTTATTTAATGAAATAATGAACTGCTAAAACACAAAATAAAAATGCTATTTAGATGATAAGTTTAGAAGACTATGCTTTACGAAACAAATGTTATAGAAAATCAGAATTAAATTTAAATATCAGAATCATAACAAAACTTTTAAATTAAAAAACAACAACAACGGGTAATATTCCAGATCGTTAAATACCACTGATTCAAGCATAGGCAAATCGTTTCAAGAATATTAGAATTAATAATTAACAGACAGCCAAGTCAAACATATACGAAATGGAACATAAACATGGAAAAAATAGTGGGAAAATAACTTAAAACGTAAGGAAACCTGTAAGAAGTATATATTTAGATGCAATCGGAAGATAACTTTTACGTAATTGCTTCATTTAAATTTAAGAACTCTGTTACCTATAAAACATATACCTAGACATTACACTACTTATACCCAGACATTATAAGTTGCAACCTCAGTAATAAACTGAGGTTGTAACTTATAATGTCTGGCCGATGTTTGACAACTAATTCAAGGTTGAACAGTAAAAGAATTTCCCAAAAAAAAAGATTTCAATAAAAAAATATTGCACAAAAATAATTACAAAAGCTTCTAATTGTTTTAAACAACATAATTAAATTCTGATCTATAATACAGCAATTTAAAAATATACATAATAACGGATTATATATATGATAACGACTGATGCATTTATATAAGTTATATAATCAGTTATATCAGTGATAACATGTATATATGGCTAGTACCAAGGATTTTCTCTTAGCTCAACAAAATAAAGTGCGACTGTTTAAGAAAGCTCAATTACTTATACAAAACTATTAGTAATAGGAAAGGTATATGAAGTCGAAATTCCCTATATTAATTATTTTATAAATCATTTTACATTGAACTCAATTGGTTAAAATACAAAAATTGGTTAAAATACAAAAGAAGAATATTAAAATTAAGTAGAAATGCACAAAACAATAATAATTTAATTTCTAGAAAATAAAAACCACATAAATAAATTATAAATCAATCTTCTCTTTTTGCTTGCTCATAGTTTACCACAACTATTTTATTACGATGAATATTTAATAAACCTAAACCACGAAAAACACCAACTGAATCAACACATTCAGGTGCGATAATAAAATTGACACTGATAAGAAAAAGTCTTGATTCATTTGAATTACTAAATATTTGACAGAAAACAACAGGGCGAGAAATGGTCATAAATACGTCTGTATGTATAATCGATGAATATATTTCAAATCACTTATAATAAAATCTTTTATATATATAATGATTATATATATCACTTATTATTTAATCACTTTTAATAAAAGCAATTGTTCTGCATACAGAACTACGCATTTCATATCTTGAAGTAATGAAACTTCATATCTACTATACTAATATCTGTAGCAGGGATGGCCAACCCAAATGACCTTGCGGGCCACTTTGGAAATGCATCCTAACTGCGCAGGCCCCATATAAAATTATATATCACCATATTAGATTTAGACCCACTGAGACATTTTTTTTTTGGAGTGAAAAATTGAAACATAATAAGTTTTTGTGTTTACTATTATTCTTACATATAAACATAGATAATATAATTAATAATGATACCAAACGCACATTGTAAAGAAATATGTAACACAAAAAATGAAATACAAAAAATATATAAATAAAAAGGAAATAAAAAAAAAGAAATCATTAAAAAATATTTATTTTACTAGGTGCGATATTTGTTTCTCCACGTTTTCACTTAACTATTGCAAATCGATCTCAATTTGGGTATTTGCACATCTTAATTGGTGTTGCGTCCGTTTTGTTTGAGGGTGTTTTGTGTTTGATCAATTTCGTTTTCGAAAAAAAAAAAAAACGATTCGCATGTGTAAGTTGAACCAAAAGCGATAACAACTTGTACTAAGAGTCTGGTTTACTGTGCTATCCACAATCAACTCTGTGTATCTAGAGATGCGTCACTGAGGTCACTTAAGGTGAAACATAGAACCTGTTTTTACTAGATGTTGCAAGATGAGTGCGCATCATGAGTTCGCAGAATATAATTTAATTATTCTGCGCACTCATAACTGTAAACTCATAAATAAAACAGGCAATATTTCTCAGATATTCGCAAGAATATTATTTTAAAATCAAAGTTAATCTTTTCTCATAATTTCGACAGTTAATCTTTGAATATATGCAAACATAATGTATGCATGCATACATAATGTATTTTTTTAATACATTGGCTTTCACTACTTTGGCCATTACAAATTTTGTAAAAGTGTGATAAATCTCACTCTTTCAGAAATACATAAGTACATAAAGTACATAAGCCCTGAAATACATAAATACATACCCTGTTGGCCAACCCTTGGCCTTAGAAAATTTAAAATTTTTTCGTTTTTGTAACTAATGTTTCCTGATATATCATTAGTTTATTTTTGAATCTAGTTCTATTTGATGTTTATATAACATCACAGTATAATACAATTTTTAGTTGACATTTTTTATAAATTAAATATATTACCCATAAAAAAGCAATATATATTTAATTCTTCTGTACATGTGTTTTTGTCACTGAACTCCTCCTGAACGGATGGACCGATTTTGATTAATTTTTTTGTGTTTGACCAAACATGGAGAATGTGTTTATGCTATTCCCTTTGTTGTAAGTCGCCACCAGATGGTGCTGCAATATATCAACTTCTACACCGTTCAACCAATCGCTACGAAAATTGGTAATAATAAGTATTCGAGTATGTAAAATATGTTCGCGCTGTTTGCTTTATCGTTACTTGCCACCAGATGGTGCTGCAGCATTTCATCTTATATGCCGTTCAAACGATATTCATGAAAATTAGTATGCACATATATTGGAACATGGAGAATATATTCGCGACATGTAATTTTCTACAATGAATTTTTTTTTTTTTTTTTGGCAGGACAACATATGTCGGGTTCTGCTAATATATATATATATATATTTAATTTTATACTAATAAAAATTACTAATGAATTAAGGTATCACAGTTACGAGATATGTATTTTATAATATAAGTAGTACAGAGTACCAGCAGAGTTTGGTTCAAAAGCATTTTCATTTTGTTGATCATCACCCGAATTTGTATCCATACAGATATGCTGTATAGTTTTTTTTACCAAAAAAAAAAAAAAAAAAAACCACGTAATTATAAACAATCCTATAAATGTACCAAATTTTCAATCATAAATTTTATCAATCAATTTTCATATTTTGTATCAAAATCTTTTCCTACGTCTACTGAAAGTTTCTAATATGATTTTGAGCGTAAAGCTTATATAATAAATTATTTTGTTGTTGTACATCTGTGAGCATTAGCTTATATGTACCCAAGTATGAAGAAGGAAAAAGGAAATTGCATTTGGGAAGGACTTTTAATAGTAACTTCCTCGCATTTATTTGCAGTATTTGAGAAAAACAGAAAATTCTCCCAGGCAATCTGACTAAAGGGTACTGATATCTGAATGGCTAGTGTTCTAGCGTTTGGTGTCACAGGTTTTGGGTTCAAGTCCCGGAGTGACATGGATGTTTCCAGTAATTTGGAATCCAGTTTAAACCGTAGGTCCCGGTCTAATATAACTGTTTTGCGTAGAACTGACAACACTATTCCGTAAAAAAAAAAACAATTATCTCCTATTATTTCGACCATTATTGGCATTATTTTATTGGCTCACAATGGGGCTGTTGCGCTACTGATGATGATTATGATACATTTGACTATAAATACCGGACGCTTACACTCACTATCACAATTGCCGTCGAGTATCCTTGATTCTAAAAGCACTGGCTACAAACAAATGAATGAAATTCACTAACATTCTGTTATTAATAACAAAAAAAGTCGATTTTTAAACGATTTTTAAAGATACGCTGTATTAATTTTTTAAAAAAGAAAATTAGTTTGACAATTATCGATTAAATTATAAAATAAATAAAGATTAAATTAAATAGTTTAATAATTAAAATAAATAAGACTCAAAATTTTGTATGTCTATTGAACGAGAAACGTAACATTCTAAGTTTACATTATGATTAATGATTTTTATAATTTCACGTATTAATCTAATTCTAAAGCATGCAAACTAAATGATTAAAATGAACTAACAAATAAATGCAAAATGATAATGTGCAAAACTTCATCAGATTCAGATTAAAATTGTGTGAAACCAAAACTCAAATATTGTCTTTTAAAAGTAATAGTATTTCTTATATTTTAGCAGTTGTCATTATTATTTTTT
Source organism: Caerostris extrusa (assembly GCA_021605095.1). Classification (NCBI taxonomy): domain Eukaryota; kingdom Metazoa; phylum Arthropoda; class Arachnida; order Araneae; family Araneidae; genus Caerostris; species Caerostris extrusa. Next base: position 20,576 of record BPLR01013270.1, on the reverse strand, counting down.
TTAGAAAACTCTTTTTTTTTTTTTTCTCTCGAAAAAACATTCCCTTTCGCTTTTACTTTCAATTTGATTGAAATATAAACCATACTTTCAAATAATCAAGCATTATCTAAAGAATTCAGTGTCACCGCAAATATGTTGCAATGATATAAAAATACATTTCTTTCGAATAAAAAAATATGCCATATTTATGGAATTATCTTTTTTTTATAATGATCAGGTTGAAAAATTGTTCGTAATCTACTCAACTATCTTTTTTCTACTAAAATAATGATAACGATATCTCGCAAATATTGTTACGAAAAAAGCTGTATTTTTTTAAAAAGACTGCGCTAACCTTAAAGATAAAAAAAAAAAAAGAGGAAATTTTGAATGCATTTTTGCTATTGTTAAGTTCAGGTTTTTTCGTTACCTTTGCCATAAATACGATATGAATTGTAGCAATTTCAACTTTACCCATGGTGCTTCGTAAGAAGCTGAAGTATTTGAGGAAGAAGAAAATGATAATCCTTCATACAAAACAGGATTTTATTAAATTTAGCTATTTAAACACAAATAAAAGCATCAGTATAATATTAACATATTTTTCTCAAAAACTTGATTTTTCGTGTTCATGTTCCTTTTACTCAATGTCTATGAAACTTAAGAACTCAGTTTTTAAATACACTTAGATAATGTTATACCACTATTTTAACAAAGGGATTAATGATTTTTTTAGTATTTATTTATTTTAAGCACTGATATGTAACCAAAAAGGCTAATTTAAAAGTGATTTTCAATAAATAATTAATAATAATTTTCATTTTTACTCAGAAAAATGGTCTGTTAAAGTATATAAAACATATTATTCTATTTACCATAAAAATTTCATAACCCTATCTTTCAGCATTTCTGGGAAAAAGGTACATAAAGTTTGAAAATTTAACATGATGGAGATGGGCTTACCCTGTCCCCTTAAAATTATGTATTCACAAATAAAACTCAACAAGTGAAATTAACCTGAACTATATTTGTGAATTTGACTTACGATTTGGAGTAGAGTCTTCAAATTTTAATAATATAAATAAATTAATATCTGTCACGATAAACAATTTAATGCAAACAGAAGTTAATGTAAATATTTTATAAGTTTTTTTTGTCACAAATACGTATTGCATTTACTGTTTCGAAAAAAAAAAAAAATCGTTTTCTAAATTTTTCCCACCTGGATTGAAAATTTATTTTTCTTCTCCATCATAAGTGTAAAATAAATTAAGTAGATCTACGTCTACAAAAATTAATCTACCACTTAACTACGATTTTTCTCCCTAAAAACATAAAATTAAAAAAAAAAGATAATAAACATTGATTTAAAACACACAGTTTTGAACACAGTTTGATTATAAACATTTGTGTTTTAGTTTACTTCAAATGTTTACTTTAGTTTAAATAAAAAACTAAACGGAATACGCGTTTTTGTAAAATTAGTATTTTTATGCTCATTTGTTTGAATTACTTTATTTGAAAAAAAATAGATCTTTATTCAATTAATAATAATACTCTACCAATTACTGTTATTAATTATTATTAATAATAATACTCTACTATTATTATTACACGATACCACTGAGCCATGAGTCTGGCAAGAACTATACTTAAATAGGGTTATCTAAACTAAACTACAAAACGTCAAAGTTAATTTTTTAATTTCAAAATTTGTTCTGACTACTAAAACTAATTGTTTTATTAAATTATTAATAAATGTCACTTATATGTGGAAAAATACCTATACTAAAAAAAAAAAAAGTTAAGCAGAATTTCTATATGCCTAAAATTAACAATCGAATTTAACATACGTCCCTGATGTAAATCTGACTTATCAGATATTTTACTTTATTTATCATAGACACTATTAACTTTAATTAACACAGTTTTTAATATTTGGTTAAATGATAAATAAATCTGTATATTTTTCCTGTGCTTATCGGTGAAAACCCGGAAAACTGCCACGAGGTAGTCTGACTAAAGAATCAAAATGCTGAATATTACTAACGCCATCAAGTCTCCTCGTTTTTGAAACAGTATCTACAACGATGTTTCAAGCGGATTGAACCTCATTCCTAATGCTCACCAGTAACACACGTTACCACTGAATCACGAGTTAGGCATGTTGTTATATTCTTTATATACAATATAAACTTCATACTTCAAACAATATAAACTTCAAGTTTAGCTTTTCTGTTACGTAACTTAACAATTATGCAACATCTTTATCTATTCAATGACAAACAAAAAATTTAATTCCTCGTTAAAAACTGAGAAATGCCAGCATAAAACCGAACATCGAAACAACTCTCGACAGGAAAGTACCGAAACAAAACATGATTAATAGTTAAATGCAATTTCCTTGAAAGTTCATGACATTTTTTTCTGGTAAGAACTGGTTAAGAATAGTTAAGAAACTCCTGATGCGAGTAAGGTAATTAGTAGTAAAGTATTTTTGGTAAGCTTTATTCTTCATTGTTTTGTATGCATTTGTATTTCAGACACTTACGAGAATAATGATGAAAACGTGAGAAATAAATCTTGGCAAGTTTGTTTTTACCTTGGTAACCTTATACGCAGCCAAAATTCATCAGATGCATTTAAGGTATTTAAATACAGTTGAAATTTTTAAAAAAAAATAGAATTTTTAATTATGTAAATAAATAAAACAAATATAATTTAATTTAAACTTTTTAAAACTTTTCGCATATAATAGATTGCAGAAAATTTAGGTAGCACAATATTAACAATAGTATTATTACCATTTATGATATTTACGATTAAAAGCTTAAATAGAAGTATTAAAATCATATTTGCTTGACTCGTTGCTCAATGGCAAAGCGCGCCGCTAGTGAGTATTAGGGGCGGAGGTTCCATCCATTGGCGGCTTTGTTGTAAACACTGTTTTATAAAACGAGGACACTCGATAAGGTTTGTTTGTGATGTTCATCACCTTGATTCATTAGTCAGACTGCTTGATGGGAGTTTTCCGGGTTTTCTCCCATACGATATGGAAATGCGAGATAGTTCCCCCTAAAAAGCCTGCTGGAAGGACTGCCCTCCTGCTTCTACGATACGGAGCCAGACTTCTATCTATGGTGCTCCATCACAACAGAAGCTGCCTCCCTCCTTCCAAGAGGGATACGACAACAACAACAAAAATTGTTACGGATCTTATGTGCAACTAAATTATTAAAATGTTCAAAAACCTTTCAAATGAATACAGAACCTACAGAAACAATATTAATTGACCGAATTTAAATAGGGGAACTTATGGCCGAATGATGGGTGCTATGTACCACAGGCGATCAACTCCCAGCGGTGCTTTAGGTGCTTCTAGTGATTCGGAATCCACTTTAAACCGTAGATCCCGGTCTAACATGACTGTTGGGCATAGGGCTGACAATACTATCCCGTAAAAAGAAAACATCTCGTAACTATCATCGTAATCTTCCAATAGGCAGACGATTTTTTGGCTTACCATAGGGCTGTTGCGCCAATGATGATGAATTTAAATAGCGAAAATGGTGATTTACAACACACATATAAAAACGTGTTTTTCACACATATTATTATTATTATTATTTTATTATTTTACTTTTGATATTCCTTTCAATCCCAAAATGCCAGCTATTTACGCGGATGACACTGTAGTCATGTGCAAAACAAAAACCTGAATTTACTTACTATTGTACTTAAATAACATATCAAAATTCTTAATAACAGTTCATAAAATAGAAATTGCCATTAATATTAAAAAAAACTGTGTCCGTTTTTTTCTCAAAATGTAACAAACGCAAAAGCCAACCATTATCTTCATTATCATCATTGGCACAACAGGCCCATGGTGGACCAAGGCCGTGTGCTTACAACCTTTCGAAACAGGAGATATTGTCTTTTTACGGGGTTAAGTTAAGTTGGCAGCTCTACGGTCATATTAGACTGGGACCTACGGTTTAAAGTTAATTTCGAATCACTACAAACACCCATGGCACCGCTGGAACTCAAACCCGAAACCTGTGGCATCAAGCGCCAGAGAACTAGACACTCGGCTATCAGGCTTATCAACAATTATACTTAAAGATAAAATTATCAGCTGCAACAAATAAACTAAATATCTCGGTATCTTTTTTGATCAACATTTAATTTGAAAACAACAGATTCTTCAAATAAAACAAAAATTCAGCAACTGTACTAGAAAACTTTATCATCAACTTCTAAATAAACATTCTTTTTTGTGAAGAGGCACGAAAGAAATCTAATGTACACTGTCTGTTCCTTTGTCAGATCTATAATAGCCTACTCCTACCCAGTTTGGGTTTATACAGAAAAAGCTAATTTTAAAATTCTGAACACAGCCCCCCCCAAAAAAAAAAAAAAAAAAAACGTGATTATTCTCCAAAATTTTAAAAGCTAAATGGTTCATGCTCAGAACTTCACCATGCTATTCCCAAACTAAAAACTTTATCAAAATATCTTCATTAAATTCTTTGCGGCCTAATGGCCAATTGGCACAGGCTTTCCAGATTCGAATCATGCCAGGTGGCATGGATGTTTGTTGATAATTCAGAATCCTCACCTACATTACACAATTTCTGACCTACAATTCAGAATCCTCGCTAAATTGTAGGTCCCGGTCTAATTAACCCAAAGTGTGCACAAAATGACAGTAGAGCGACAAACCAAACCACTAAATTCAAGAAAATCGTGATAATTCTGCAATCCAGGTAATTGAATTCTCTATTCTTTATGAAAATATTAAAAGACAGAATCAAATTCCATTATAATCTCTTTGGTAAATAATTAATGTATAAATGTTGTTGCTTTAACTTTACATTTTTGTAAATTTTTTACTTCGTTTTTGTATTAAATTATAATCTTATTTCTGGGCATATATCAATATTTGCTAACTCGTTATTCAGTTCCCATTGAAGATGAAACCCGTCGGGGCTGTTGTGCTCCATATATAGTGGCACGGTGACGTAGACATCAGATCAGAAGGTTATCATTTCAAAGTTGAGAAGGTTGTTTCATGTGTGGAATATATAATGAAAAGATTACGATTAAAAAATGTATAGTAAGTATTTTCACAAAAGATAAAAGATAAATTTGAATGCTGATACCACTAATTGTGTGGTTTTATAATTCATACCATATATTTCCAAATTTATTTCAAAATCTTCCTTATTGTATTGACTAAACATTTCTAGGTGAAAAATGGCAACTGAAAAACTTTGAAGTTCCATCAACTATTTGATATTTTTTATAGATGTAGCTTTTATTGATTTATAACTGAAAATAATCTAAAAATTTATTTAAATTAATTGTTAATAACATTTTAAAATTCTATTAATTCTATTAAAAAAATAAAAATATTCTAAATTTTATTCGGAAGTGAAAAATATCGTCAGGCAGTGTTCTAAAATTTTTATTTCTGTACTTGTTTTTATGCTATAAATATTCCTTAAATTTAACACTAAGTATTCTAGTCTTTTTTTATTTATATAAAGATGTTTTAAATATTTTGAAACAGAAAATAATCTCAAAATTTATTTAAATTAATTGTTATGCAAAATTTATTTTTAAAAAATTGTTATTTATTTCTTTAAATATTTTATAATAGGTTTGAAAATTTTTATTTTTATTTCATTTTTAAGAAATGTGTTTTAAAATTTATTCTAACTATATACAACGAAGGCCAAAAGTTTTGCATCACTTAATAATAATTATTGTAATGACTGAACAGTTCTAGGTGAAAAATGGCAATAAACTTTTAAATTCCATTAACTTTTTGATAACTTTTCTTTGATAATTATAGTTTTTATTAGATTATTACTGAAAATAATCTCAAAATTTATTTAAAATTAATTTACACTAATAATTTTTTAAAGTTTATATGAAAATAATCATCAGGCAGTGATTTAGAATTTTTGTTTCTTAATCTAAATTTTTATGATGTAAATATTCTTTAAATTTTAATTCTAAGTATTCTAGTCTTTTCTTATTTGTACAAAGATGTTTTAAAGATTTTGAAAAGATTATGTAAAATTTATTTAAAAAATAATTGTTATTTTTTTCTTTAAATATTTTTTATTTAGATTCCATTTTTAATAAATGAGTTTTAAAGTTTATTCCAACTATATACAACGGAGGCCAAAAGTTTTGTACTCTATTCTACAATGGTGGATATTTCGATAGAAGGCATTAATATTTTTTTATTTTTAAGTAATACTATCATGTTTCATTTTTCTCAGGTATTTTAATTTGTAAATTAATATACCAAAGAAAAAAATTGAAATTTCAAATTGGTTAATAGAAAATCATAGCAATTTTTACAAAATTATTTACCAGCCCTTTTTTAATCCTTATAACATTTAACATGTTGTTAACTGTTTTGAAACTGTTGGTTGCTTTTTTGTTTAGAATGTCTGGCCTTTTCCCTTTGTAATTTTGATTTGCTCATATGTTCTTTTAATTTCCGCGGTAAGTGGTCAAGCTTATATGGATTGAGTTCCAATAAAGTCACAGTTAGCGAGATTTGCCAATTCCATTCTCTCTGTAATTAATCAATAAGATGTGAAATTTTTTTCTATATTGTATTATATTTTCAAATATAATATATTCTATATTTAAATAACAAAATATATTTCCTGTGTATTTATTGTATGTATTTTATTTATTGTGTATTTATTTTCAAGACAGATTTATGAGGAAGTCGTTTAAATTATATGTTACATTATAGTATATTAATCAATAGCACATGAATTTATAGATTATTTAATTATATATTTTAAATTTTCAAATTAATTTTGAAAAACTAATAAATAATAGAAGCATTTTAAACTAATTCTGATATTGAAAATTTTTGCAAAGTATTCAAATGAAATACAAAACATATCTCTGTATATAAGATATTTTTATGGTTTCATTTCATATGTTACTTGAATCGGTTTTTTTAAATTTTTAAAAAAATTTAATTTAAATTTCCTCAAACGAATTTTCTTTTTTAACATATAAGAGTTCATTAAAAATATAGGATACATAAGAGATATACTTTCATTTAAAGGTCAGTTTTTCCAAATTTTCTTACGTAATAAATCACAGTAAAACTTTTATACAAAACATTATTTAATCTTCATGTCTACCACAAATGCAACAAGAACTACATAGATGTCTACAATAAGCTTATTGCCTTTTGAACAATTTATGCCCTTCTGTGTGTGGAACGTGCAAATCTAAAATGCTTTCATTCAATTAATAACAATTGAGATACTTAATAACGAGAGATTATTAATAACAAGAACTACATAGAGAAGTGATAAATAACAAATTACAACAGATATAATGCCCAGTTACTGTACGATAAGTTTATTGCCTTTTGAACAATCTATGTCCTTCTGTATTTGGAAAGTGCAATTCTAAAATGCTTTCATTCAATTAATAATAATGGCATATTTTCATGAAATGAATTTCCCTTTTTGGAATTATTAATACAAATAATTTTTAAAAAATTGACAAAAAAAAAAAAAAAAAAAAAAAAAAAAAAAAAACGTAAACTGAAAAATAAACTGAAAGTTTAAAAAAAGATAGCAGCTTGTTTTAACATTAAATTTAATTCAGGATCTTTTTTGAATTCCAAAAAAGAATCCCTAACATTCTTGGAATTCCACAACTAATTACGTTTTTGTAGTAAACAGAAGATTTACGGTAAGACAGACCATTTATGGTAAAATTGTTATCAGGAAACGTCTTTAAAGTGGGAAAATTCCCTCAAATTTCTACAAATGCGCACATTCATTAATAAAATGAATGGCTTTTCACCAAATTCTGAATTAGAACCGAAAGTGAGTGATTTTACTGCGAAGCGCTCAACAAAATTATGAATAACATGCGCGCTTATCAACTAGTTGCAACTTCTCTGTGAAACGAACCTTCGGAAATGGGAAAAATCTTAAATTAAACCTACCTGCCGAATAGACGCCTTCTGATTGGTGGAAACGACAGGTGACGTCGGAGACGGAAGAAGATATACCTGAAATGTCACGGCAGTGATGGAGAGACATTAGTAAGAGATTTTGAGCCGGTTGAAACAGTCTAAAGAAAATCCCGATTTGTTTGTAAACAATGGCAGGTGATAAACTAGGAGGGACTGAGCTATTTTGGGAAGATGCCGTGGTTATTGCTTTCTATTTCGTTATGGTCCTTGCCGTTGGAGCATGGGTAAGATAAAAGTCATTTTGATATTAATGCTTTATTTATTTATTTATTTTTATTTATTATTATTTAAATTCGGTTGGTCTTGCTTCCACTTACGTATTCATCGACGGTCAATGGGGGTAGAGGCCTTTGCCTTCTAGTAGTAGCCTTAGGGATAACTGTATCGTTTACGTATCGTTATGGACAATATTGCATTTCAGATAACTGTACTATTTATGTGTTATATTATGGATAATTGTATCGTATATAGTTGCATCATTTGCCTATCGTATTAGTGACAACTGTATCGTATTCGGGATATCTGTATAATATTAGGAAAAACTTTATTATTTATATATTAAAAATAACTGTATCGTATTAGGAAAAATTGTGTTGCATTGGGATAACTGTATCATTACGTATTGTATTAGGGACAACTGTATCGTATTAAGGACAATTGTATCGTATTAGGGACAACTGTATCGTATTTGGGATAACTGTATTAATATTCATATTTGGGCAACTATATCGTAACTTAGAGATAAATTTATTATTTACATATTAAAAATAACTGTATCGTATTAGGAAAAATTGTGTTGCATTAGGGATAACTGTATCACTTACGCATTGTATTAGGGACAACTGTATCGTATTAAGGACAATTGTATCGTATTAGGGACAACTGTATAGTATTTGGGATAACTGTATTATTTATATATCATATTTGCGGCAACTATATCATTAGAGATAAATTTATTTTTACATATTAAAAATAACTGTATCGTATTAGGAAAAATTGTGTTGCATTAGGGATAACTGTATCACTTACGTATTGTATTAGGGACAACTGTATCGTATTAAGGACAATTGTATCGTATTAGGGACAACTGTATAGTATTTGGGATAACTGTATTATTTATATATCATATTTGCGGCAACTATATCGTATTAGAGATAAATTTATTATTTACATATCGTATTAATGACAACTGCATTGTATTTGGGATAACTGTATCCTATTAGTGAAAACTATATTATTTACGTACTATATTAGGAAAACTACTTATCGTATTAGGAATAATTGTATCATATTAGGGATAATTGCATTTTATTAGAGATAACTATATCATTTACGTATCGTATTAGAGACAACTGCATCATTAACGTTTCGTATTAGGGTCAATTGTATCATACTAAGGACAACTGTATCCTGTTAGGGACATCTGTATCGTATTTGGAATAATTGTATCGTATTAGGGATAACTGTATTATTCATGTATAGTATTAGGGATAACTGCATTATTTATCTATCGTATTAGGGACAATTTCTTAGTGACAGCTGCATCTTATTAGTGACAACTGCATCGTACTTATTAGTGACAACTGTCTGTGTATCTTATTAGTGACAACTGCATCGTATCAAAGATAAATGGATTATTTAAGTATCATATTAGGGATAACTGTATTATTTACTTATCTTATTAAGGACAACTGTATCATTTACGTATCGTACGGGGAGAAAAACCGGGAAATTTCCAGCAGGTAATTCGATAATTGAGGGAGGACGCTTTACGCACGTTGACGAAATCACCATCGCGTCTGTGTAAAAAGCGTCTCCCATGAATAATCAGACTACCAGGTGATAGGTTTTCGAGTTTTCTTTTATACGACATGCAAATGTGGGTCAAGTTTAAAGTCCTTTTGGGAAGCAACGCCCTCCCCTCACAGCTCATTGGTATGCTGTTTGTGGCACATATAAATGGGACGACCAAAACTATTTTTAAGCTATAGGATGGGTCACCGAGATGGATAAAGTGTTCCTCAAATTTTCTTCATGTAAGTAAATGCAAATGTGAATCAAAGTTATATGAAAGCATAATCTCGATGTTAAAATCAAATGAATATCATATTTAGCTACGAAAGCAAACTAATATGCCTTCACTTGCTAAATATCTACTGTAAAAATAACCCTGTATTAGAAATGAGTAAATTTATTATATTTTACTTTTATTTCCCTTTCTGTACACACACACACACACACACACACACACACACACACACACACACACACACACACACATATATATATATATATATATATATATATATATATATATATATATAGCTATTGTCAATATCGAAGACGAATTAAAACATTACATTATATATATATAATGCACGTCTACATGTTATATAAAGTTTACTCAATAACCGTCATACTTTTTTTCTAGTACACTTTGTCTAAAACTTTAAGTGCCTAAAAATTCATTATATAGAAGATTTTTCTCAATTTCTGTTTTCCTTTTAAAAACTATAAAATAGGGGCCAGAATGGCCGAGTGGCTAGCGCTCTGGCGCTCAGTACCACAGGTTTCGGGTTTAATTCCTGGCGGTGCCATGGATATATGTAGTGGTTCGGAATCCACTTTAAACCGTAGGTCCCGGTCTAATAGGATCGTGGAGCGTTGCGGGGGCGTTGTTACTGCGCGTCCGTCGCTTTTCTTCAAGTTACACGCGTTCCCTGGGTAATGCAAAGTGAGTAACGTCTGTGCAGCGTTTGCCTTAGGGCATCCAAGACCAATCTGTCTAAGTGTTTGCCAGCTGCATTAGAAAGAAAAAAAAAACAATAAAATAATATTATGAGTATTTGAAGTATAAAACATATTTTATTTTTTGCTGTTCCGTGGATTACTTAAACATGGATAGGAAAAAAAGTGCGACGTTTTCTTTTAAAAATCAACTGCGAACAACCATTGGAACATTGTGAAAGCTTCAATAGCGCCGGCAGGTGTTATTTCTTCACTCAATTGTCGTTCGAAATTAAGAAACCATCTGCTGCGTACGATGACAAAAGAAAAATTCCTTTTACTTTATTGAGCTAAGCCATGCATTTTAAATAGCTTAGATTGTTTATTATTAATAAATGATTTACTCCCCCATTTGTGTATGAAGTTTTATTTTTCAATTCCTTCTATTAGTTCACACTCTCCCTATATAAATCTTGTTCAAATTTTCAATCGTTAGAAAATTACTTTTTATTCATCCACTCTAGTTCGAATACATTTTTTGAACTTGTAGTGGAAGACACTTGATGTCAATACAGTTTTTTAAAATATTAATTCAGTAATTAAATTTAGTTAATTAATTTTATTTTTTTAGATTTAAGCTGCATATATCTACCAATAGATGTCACCAGATAAACTTAAATAAATGAATGAAAATTATTTATAAAGAGCTTTCTGCAATAGAGTGAAAAAAAGAAGGAAGAATTGACTTAAATTTTTTTTTTTATATTATTTGTTTTTTAACAATAATTGCATTTACTTATTTCAAGATAGGCCATCAATTCACTTCAATCTTGTTGCCTACTTTATAAAAGATTAATACTATTTAGATGGGGTTAGCGTTGTTTTGTGTGACTGGCGTAGCTGCCTTACATTGGTGTGTCATATGTAAGAAAAGGGAAGATGTGAATTTAAAACCTATTGCCGATGTGAGTCATATTTAAGATGTCGCTATCATCATTGAGTTTACTCTTTTTCAATGCGTTTCTGTAGAATACTCTACCATTGGACCTAAATACCTTTATGTCACTGGATCAGAAATCGGGCTCATAATAAGTTATAAAATAGAGAGGAATATAGTTTTGTGGCATTGCAGAATGTTATAAAAATATTAACTTTGATAGATTAAACTCAGGGTTCTATGAATTAAAAAAAGATTGACGAATAAAATGTCTTTACCGTTGAAATTCATTGAAATTTTTAACATTTGTCATTGTGAATTATATATCCTTGATTTAGAAATATAATCAAATATCATATTAAAAATTAAGCCATGAATCACTATTTAAATTTTTCCAATAATTTATGATTAAATGCTTTGCCACTTGATATATCACAAAATCCCCAAAATAAATGCTTGAAAACTTTGTTTATGATTTCATAACTACAATCACTTTCACGTTGGAAATAACGTCGAATTCTTCTTCTTCATTGGCACTACAACCCCATGGTGGGTCAAAACCTCCTGACAACTGGCAGATTTCGAGGCAGGAGATGTTGTCTTATTACGGGGTTGGGTTGTTAGCCCAATGCCCAACAGTCATATAAGACTGAGACCTACAATTCAAAGTGGATTCCGAATCACTACAAACACCCATGGCACCATGGGGATAGGAACCCGAAACCTGTGGCACGAAGCTGCCGAGTGCTAGTCATTCGGCCATCAGGCCTTAATGTCGACTTCAGTCATGCATAATCATTATAAGATTTACCCTAACTTGTTGACCACTGGTAAGACTCTAGGTAAGATCTAGTGTATAGCATGTGAGGGGCCTGATGGCCGAGTGACTAGGACTCTGGCGCACGGTACCACAGGTTTCAGGTTCAAGTTCTGACGATGCCCTGGATGTTTGCTGTGATTCGGAATCCACTTTAAGCCGTAGGTTCCGGTTTCTCATGACCCTAGAGCGTCAAAGAACCCAATATGATTTCTTCTCACCCATTTCATTTCCAAATTGTAAAGGGGCTACTCAGCTCTAGGCACAGTGATGCGGTGCTGTGTAGTAGTAGTAGTAGTAGTAGTAGCGTGTGAGGAGCCTGATGGCCGAGTGGCGTTTCGGTTCCGTCCCAGCGGTGCCATGGATGATTGTCGTGATTCGAAATCCCCTTTAAGCCGTAGTCCCGGTCTCATATGACCGTAGAGCGTTATAGACCCCAATCAGACTTCTTCTCACCCCACATCATTCCAAAACTGTAGAGGGGCAATTCAGCTTTAGGCACAGTGATATAATGTGTAGCGTGTCATTGGTTTGAATCCTTTAATATCATGCGTTGCAGCTACTGCCTTCAGAAACGAGGAGACTCGATGCCAAGTTGCCTGGTTAGAGGCTATCGGATTTCTTTCCGTATATAAGGCAAATGCGACACAGTTACTCTGATAGTTTAACTTCATCATCACCGGAAGATGATTGGGGCTTAAAATACACAGGTGATTCATAACCCAAACACCGATTATGCTTATTGGTCAGAGAAAATTTTACTTACTCAAGATTTAAAAGAATCTTCGAAATGTCAGATTTGTATATTAATACGACCATTTTCTTTTTCAGTCTTCATGGCGCAGTAAGAAAAATAGTGTGAGCGGATATTTTTTAGCCAGTCGCAGCATGCATTGGATACCAGTGAGTATATTTTAAAAGTGTACTTTTTTTTATAATTACTGATAAAATAATTTAATATGTAAAGCACAATAAATTAATTTGTGCATTTACGTCTCTGTACTTCTTAAAAATACCTTGGACTTTGAAATTAACAATGTTTTATTATTCCATTAAAGAATTAATTATTTCTTTTTTATTCCTCTAAATAAAGTTTTTAAAAAGCAGGAAATTTAAAGTCGATTGTAAAATCTAAAAAAATATCTTCATAATTAAAAATTTTTTTATACATAAATCTTATTTTGTACTGTGCCAGTTATCCATCTGGATTGTAACTGGGTGTAGTTGGGTTGAGATCTTGAGACACAGGTTGGAAAACATACAGCTTTATTTACACACACACAAACATTACACACATACAACAACATATATTTAACACCTTTAAAGATTCGGGGAAGGATTCCGCTTTTAAGCCGGAAACAAGATACTCAGGTACGCACAGGATGCGCGAAATATACTTCCTCTCGGAGTGAGTGACTGTAGTCCAACTAAATAGTTCTCAGCGGGAGGGCATGGTTGCGCGGTATTTCCTTTCGCGTGAGAGTCTGAGGCCTACTAACCATTTCTCCTGAACACCACAAGGGGCACTCTTGCAGTGCGTAGGAGGAAGCACGGTTACAATTTGTATTTTTTGTAATATACAACCTGACTACAACTACAACAGCAACCTGAATCTCCATGGTAAATGAATAAAATCTTTTTTTTTTTTTTTTTTTTTTTTTTTTTTTTTTTTTTTTTTGGAAAATATCCGTATTTAATATATCCATATAAATTATTTTTCTCACAGAGGTACTAGGTAAGTATCTCTTCTTAAATGCCTATATTTAATTAACACAAATTTTATTAATTAATAAATCAAAAGAAGATATATTTTTACTACTTTTAATCAATATAAATTTAATGAGTGGGATAATCTTTACACTGTAAATCTACTTAAAACTGCTTGATTGAGATTACAGCGCAACGTATATTAAAAACAATTAAAAATTTTGATGCAAAATTTTTAATTTGTTGAATTTATCAAAAAAGTGGTTATTTGAATATTCAGACATTATTATAAGAACATTGCATTTTTTTCAATTCCTTCTATTATTTCACACTCTCCCTAAATATATTTATATATCTTGTTCAAATTTTCAATCGTTCACAAAATACTTTTTATTCGTCCACTCAAGTTCAAATACATTTTTTTGAACTTGTAGTGGATGACACTTGATGTTAATACAGTTTTTTCAAATATTAATTCATTAATTAAATTAAATTAATTAATTTTAGATTTTTTTAGATTTAAGTTGCATATATCTACCAATAGATGGCCAGATAAACTTAAAAAATGAATGAAAATTATTTATAAAGGACTTTCTGCAATAGAGTGAAAAAAAAGTAGAAATTGACTTAAAATTTTTTTTTATATTACTTGTTTATTTTACAATTTTGAAATTTGTTACATAAAATTTAATCTATTTATTACGAAACGCTAATTACTACATATCTTTATTGTTATCTCATTTTGTGTCAAAAAAATTAAGCACTGTGAATTATAATTGATTAACTATAATGAAAAATTGAAAAAGAAATATTAAACGTTATATGTATTTTCAACTAATTTGGATGCGTCGAAGTTTCCTTTTAAATTCTTGCCAATAGTTGTGCAATTGGTTTGAAATTTGTACAGCGTCTTTTCACTTTCATGAATGAAAGAATAAAAAAGTACAATCCTAGTTCACCTTGAAAGTGAGAACAATGAAAATTTAATGTTTTTATAGTGTGCTTTACGTGACATTCGGAAATACTCCTATGGGGAAATTTCCCTTAAAAAGAAACAATTTCTATTAAAAGAAACGTATTGGTGAATACGCATTTTTTCCATATAATTAATGCTATCTTCTCAATGAAAAATTTAATTTGGTTACACAAGGAAAATTAAATAAAAAAAAACTAATGAATTAATTTTAATAATTATTACAAAGTGAATTATTTAAGGAAAATTATTTTTCCTTAAATAATTCACTTTGTAATAATTATTAAAATTATTTAAAATCTTACATTGGTCAATACAATTTTCAGATTAAAATTTTTATAAATCTAATATTATTAGATAAAGGCCTGAATGGCCGAGTGGCTAGCGCTCTGGATGTCGGTATCACAGGTTTCGGGTTCGAGTCCCGGCGGTACCATGGATGTGTGTAGTGGCTCAGAATCCACTTTAAACCGTAGGTCCTGGTCTAATAAGATCGTAGAGCTTTGCGGAGGCATTGTTACTCCGTCCGTGGCGTATCTTCAAGTTACACGCGCCCCGTGGGTAATGCAAAGTGAGTAACGTCTGTGCAGCGCTTGCCTTAAGGCATCTAAGACCAAGCTGTCTAAGTGTTTACCAGCTGCATTAGAAAGAAAAAAATATTATTAGAAACTACCACTGCGTTATCTACAGTAACGAGCAGGTTGATTTCCTTGCTCGAAAGGGCACTAAATTTTTTCAACCAAATTGTTTTGGAATGTCGTACTACTTAGTAAACTATATATAAAAAACATTATGAAAATGAGGATCTTTTAAGAGCTATCGCCGAAATGCAGTAGCTCTTTTCAGACTTTATAAATGGACATGACTGTCTGGGTGAACACTTATATCGTATAGGTGTGTATGACCATCCCTACTGTCGTCTTTGTGGCAGAAAACACCTGCAATGTTGCAAGTCCCTCCATGGAACTGACTCCGATATTGCAAGATATTGGGGTGCTAGAGAGCTCTTGGGGCCATGACTTCGGTCTCTATTTCTTCTACTGTGTTTTGATGTTTTCTGTCCTTTCTTTGTTGTATTTATTTATTTGTATATACTCCCCGCCATTAGAAATAAACAAGATATTATTAGATTAAAAAAAAAAAAACATTATTTCACTCGAACATTTCTAATAATTAAATAAAGAAATAAATTTAATCAAGGTAAACAGATATGTAAAACAGAAATTACAACCAATTCACCACATTTATCCACAATTCTCTAAGTTATGCTTTAGGTTAAATTATTCGTAATATTGTTGATATACATATTATAAACTTCATACTTTTATATAAAATTCTTTAAAGGGTTTTCAGAAATGCAAAACTGATTGACGGAAAAAGATTTTCCAATGACAGACATTTAATCTATGGTTATTTCAAACTGATTCTTAGATCCAGTCTTATTGTTCTACAACAAGCCCTCTCCCGACTAGCGCGCTGCTAGTGAGCATTAGGGCTGAGGTTCAATCCACTGGCAGCTTTGTTATAGAATCAATCCGCGCTTGGTGCCAATGGTTTTGGATTCGAGTCCCGGCTTTGCCATGGATGTTTGGAGGGGTTCGAATCCACTTTAAATCAGTAGGTCCCGGTTTAATATGACTGTTAGGCGTAGGGCTGATAACCCTAACCCCGTAAAAGTCAGAGTTACGGAGCTTTCTACCTGTCGATGCTCCATCACAACAGGCGGCCTGACGACCAATTGGCTAGTTCTCTGGCCATTGATATTACAGGCTTCAGGTTCGAATCCTGGCGGTGGAATGGATATTTGTCGGTGGTTCGGTTGGTGATTCAGCCTAAAGTATACACAAGAGGACCGTAGAGTGACAAATCAAACCATCCCAACAGAAGCTGCGTCATCTTTCCCTCCTTCCATGAGACTACATGGGTTCTTGGACTTGGTCTAGATGTTGCAGTCTACTAAGTGGGAAGGAGAAGCAACACAACAATTTTAATCCTTTAACATAGCAATTCTTTCACTAACCGTTAATTGAAGCATCTTGTACAAATTAAAATTTAAATTTGATTATACCTTTAACTAAATTGGTTAAAACAAAATCGATCATTAAATTATACATTTAATTAATTGATTGTTTCTATTCCTTCATAGTAAAAAAATATATATAAGTTATCTAATTAATTCTTTTATTATTTTGTTATTTTAGGTAGGAGCTTCTTTGTTTGCCAGTAATATTGGAAGCGGCCATTTCATAGGATTGACTGGATCAGCAGCCAAATCTGGAATAGGCATCGCTGGATTCGAACTCAACGTATGTTAAAACTATCATCTCAAAATTGCTAATACTATATATTTTTCCTTCAGAAAAAAATATTTTAAAATTTTTTTTACAAATGAAAGATATCGGAATAGTTTATGAACCTGTATTTGAAGGTCTTAAACGAATTAAACTAAAATATCATACGAGTTCAACTCGTTCAACGAGTACACAGTTGTAACTGTGAAAGGCCAACCGTTCAATAGTCCTTACAGTCAAGAGTACCTCGTGATTCAAATTCGTTCATGCGTCTTGAAGTGTGCTTAAACAAAACCAGTATTTCGAGCTTAGCTCGTTAGCAACAGACATTGGGTTCAATTTTCAGAAGAATATTCAAATCACAACTTCTTAAATAAATCTGTTTTTTGTGTGAAGTATTAAATAGTTATTTATTTATCTTAAATAAACCGTGCATGTCATCCGTAGTTAATAAAAATTAATAATTTTCTTTTTAAATTTAGTTAAAAATAAACTCTTTTTATGTCACATAATTTAATTAAAATGCGAGAAAAATAATTATAAATTATTGTATTACATTATAACAGAGAAAATTATTTTTGTACAGTAATTAATTTTGTTTTAAAAATTAACTAAAATAACTATATGTTAATATTTTCGAACTATCAATATTTGGAGATGCTTAAAAATTAAAATATATGAAAATATATTTAATTAAAATACTCAAATTAATTAAATAATTATATTTAATTAAAATACATAAATTAATTAAAAATTATTTTATTATATTATAACAGAGAAAATTAAAAAATATTATTTGTACTGTAGTTAATTTTTGTATTAAAATTAACTAAAATAATCGTACGTTAATATTTTTGAACTATTAATATTTGAGATGCTTAAAAATTTAATTAAATGATTAAATAATTTACTTAAAAAACATGAAAATTAGTTATACATTATTTTATTATATAATAACGGAGAAAACTATTTTTGTACAGTTGTTAATTTTGTTTTAAAATTAATTAAAATAATTGTATATTAATGTTATTGAACTATTAATGATTGGAGATGCTTAAAAAACTTAGTACACGTTTTAAAAAATTCTTTTACTCATAAAAACATGCTCAAATCGTATAAAAATGGAAAATCTGATCACCTATCGCTAATGTATGGTATGGTGACATCTTTTTTCTTTCAGAATTAAACTTTTTCTCGATGTAAAGTAAATTTCTCAATCATTTAGTGTTGCAACAAGTATAAAATAAACTATTATTGAGTTCGCATTTTTTAATAATCGTTTTTTTGATATGCATTTTCAAATACTTCGGAATTTTTCAAGAGATAAATTTTCGAAATACTTTATTGTATCAAATGCGAAGTTATCAATTCATATCTCACTTTTAAGTATTCGAGCCATTTACCGAGATAAGATACACCAATTTCACAAGTTATTTCAAGTAGATCCTGAAACTGAAAAGTTTCGATATCGAAATAAACAAATATACGTATATCTCCCGCGATTCACGGTTAAAAAAATGGGTGTGTGGTGTTATTTTTTGGAGGGGGATGGGGGAATCAATTTTACTATTTTTTTATTTCTTTTACTTTTTTTTTTTTATATGAACGTATTACTACCTTTTGATATCAGTTTTTGTTTGCTAAACAGGGATTTTGATTAGAGGCCGTTGCCACTGGAATGATAAATAAATAGAAAATTCTACAATATTCAAGATTCTCCCTACCGATCTATTATATTTCATTCACACTATACTATTTAAATTCAAACTTCTGTTACTGGATGCATATAAATAACACTGTCCGTGAGCTCCTTTGCCTAAGATAGGAATGAGCTAAAAGTTTAGAACGGTTTTGACAGTTCTCGTATCTATGACAATAATGAGTTAAACTTTAGAAAAGGTTCAGACAGTTCTCGTGCTACAACTGGGACAGCAAGTTTAGAAATAGCTCTCACAGTTCTCGTATCTATGACAGAGAGGATTTAAAATTTAGAAAGGTTTTGAGAGCCCCATGTTTACGAAAGGGATGATCAAGTTTACAAATGGTTCTGACAGTCCCCCGTAACTATGACAGGAAGGAGCTAAAAGTTTAGAAAAGTTCTGACAGCTCCCATGTCTACAAAGGATGAGCAAGTTTAGAAGGTTCGGGCAGCTCCTATGTATACGACAGAGAGGAGTAAAAGTTTAAAAAGGCACTATGACAAGGAGAAGTTAAAAAATTTAAAAAAAGGTTTTATAGTCTCCTTGTATACGACAAGTATAGATAAAAACTTTTAAAAAGATTCTGACAGCTCCCGTTTTCTACAACAAGAATGAGCTAAAAATTTAGAAAGGTTCTGACAGTTCTTGTGTCTACAACAGAAAAAGCCAAAAGTTTAGAAATGTTTCGAGCGGTCTCGTGTCTACGAAATGGATGAGAAAGTTTAGAAATGGTTCTGACAGTCCCTTTACAACAGGTATAGGTTAAAAGCTTTAAAAGGTTCTGACAGCTCCGTTGTCTACAACAGGTATGAGGTAAAAGCTTAGAAAAGTTCTGATGGCTTTCATGTCTACTACAGGGATGAGCATAAAATTTAGAAAGGTTCTGACAGTTCTTGTGTCTACAACAGAAAAAGCCAAAAGTTTAGAAATGTTTCGAGCGGTCTCGTGTCTACGAAATGGATAAGAAAGTTTAGAAATGGTTCTGACAGTCCCCTTTACAACAGGTATAGGTTAAAAGCTTTAAAAAGGTTCTGACAGCTCCGTTGTCTACAACAGGTATGAGGTAAAAGCTTAGAAAAGTTCTGATGGCTTTCATGTCTACTACAGGGATGAGCATAAATTTAGAAAGGTTCTGACAGTTCTTGTGTCTACAACAGAAAAGCCAAAAGTTTAGAAATGTTTCAGAGGCGGTCTCGTGTCTACGAAATGGATAAGAAAGTTTAGAAATGGTTCTGACAGTCCCCTTTACAACAGGTATAGGTTAAAAGCTTTAAAAAGGTTCTGACAGCTCCGTTGTCTACAACAGGTATGAGGTAAAAGCTTAGAAAAGTTCTGATGGCTTTCATGTCTACTACAGGGATGAGCATAAAATTTAGAAAGGTTCTGTACAGTTCTCTGTGTCTACAA